>VWZV01011147.1:1183365-1305087 GCA_013397155.1 Irena cyanogastra
ATTAATATTTAATTTAACCAGTATATTTAAAAGAAATTAAATTTAAAACCAGGATTTTTTTTTTTTATATAAAACAGGGATTTCTAATCGTGTTCCAGAGGATACTCATGTAGTAATGGATTAGTAATGTCCTTAGTTAGAACAGTTCAGGATAGGTTGTTGATGGAAATAAGAGCTGAAAGAAGTAACTTCTAGAAATTTGTTTAGGTATCTTCTCTAAATGCTAGGGAGAGCGTTGATTAAAAAAGCTTAATTCCAAGTAAATATGTGTTTTGGAAATGCCATGATAGATCATAATCATACTAATTTGAAACATTTGGTAGGTATCCTTATTAAACCTGGTCTAGTAGAGGGTTCCTTGCCCATGGCAGGGAGATTGGAACTAGATAATCTTGAAGGTCCCTTCCAGTCCAAACCAGTCTGTGATTTTATGATCCCAAATAACTCTGGATGTTCAGTTGCAGGACCAGCACTGCCTCCAGACTACAAAAGCAGCTGTAGCTCAGAAACTCCTGACAGTGATGACGACTCAGAATCTCTTCCTCTACCCAGAGACACAAACAGAGATTCTGAAGAGGAGACGGAAGGAGATCCAGCACCCAAGTGAGTATGTTTTTGGGTTATTTGTATATTTACAAATTGTATTGCAAATGTAATCTATCTAACTTATGAAAAAGAGAGTGTTGTATAAAAAAAGGTAAACTCTGTACTTGTGTAAAACTTTTAATTACATGTTCTGCATGTTCTTCATGGCCAAGAATGTTCAGCTGACCTGTTTGACACCCTATGGTGGAATTAAATTATTTGGGGCAGTCAGATCTCTGCATTTGTATGTTTTATTTTAGTTCTGCAAATTTGCATGTTTATGCTAAGGACAGACACCACTTACCATGTACATAAGTATTTGGTCCTTGAGTTTTTGCCCTGGTTTTGGTATACTAGCTCTCTTTGAGAGTCTGTAAGACCTGTTTATGGACATGAATTTATGCATTCAGTTAAGTCAACTCTAATGAAAAATACCTGAATTGTTTAGCAAGTAGCAGGAGTCTGCAGATACTCTCGTTTGTTGGTTGATTACTCACAATTGCTGTGTTAAGAATTTGTGTGTGTTTGCTCTAAGCCTTGTATAAGAGACTTGAAGGCCATTATGCCATGTTAATGAGTGCTAGAGTAATTATTCCTCAATTTTTTTCTTGTTTTCTTAGTCAATAGTTTTTCAGCTAATTAGAATTGAACAGGAAAAATACTACTCAAAATGCAGACAGTGTATAAAAATGGAGAAAGCAGTACTGAATTTTAAATTACTTTGTGACTAGAAAATGGTATTTCAACATTATAATAAACTTCTTTCTACAGCAAAAGCATTCTTAATGTTGTTCTTTAATTTTTTTTCTTTTTTTAAATGTCAGAACATTTTTGAAGTGAATCTTATACTCCCAGTTTTTTAATTGCTTCAAATCATTTTGGATCCTTTTGCACTGTTTCCGTGGTAACAGCAGGATATTTAGTACAGAAGACCCTATGATATAATTTTATATGGTTTTTTTCCTTTTTAAAACATAGATAATTGCTATGCTTGTCAAGGTAATTATTAAGTGAAATCTGTATTTGCAGAAAGCCAAAAAGAATTCATGAAGATGATGATGATGATGATGGTTTTTTTGGGCCAGCTCTTCCTCCTGGATTTAAAAAACAGGATGATTCTCCAGAGAGGTAATTAAAATGGAATTATGCTCAGATTATTTTCCTTAAAACACAATTATTTTAGATTAAATATTTTGTGTCACTATTACAGAACATTTCGATTGTGCACTTGAGATTGAGATGATTAGAGGTAATGCCTCCTCCATGTTCTGACAGCAAGAACAGCATTCCCTTGAAACAGACCACCAGCCCTCCTAGACCAGATTGGGAGGAGAGTAAAAGAACTAATGTAAAGTTTCTGAGATGTATTTTGAATGTCAAATTTCCTCCATTTCTTTTGATAGGTCTCAGATCAGTGGAGGAAAAACAAATTACAGGTACAAGGACCTGTGGTTCCATAGTTCATTCTGGTCTGCGAGGGACTGGGGCAGTTACCTCGTGTGTGGTGCAATACCATGCCCTTTGCTAATGCATCCAGGATTATTGTTTACATGTCTCTAGGTACAAACCTACTCTGAATGCTGTAGGTTTCTAGAAAAGAGGCTGTCAGGTCTACACAAATAAACATTATTTATGGTCTCTATCAGGAAGCTTTCCATTTGATTGCTTACGGTTATAAAATACTTTCCCCCCAAAATATTACATGGATTTTCTATATAGAACTCCACTGTGTCTCACAGCCTTTTAGTCGTTGCATCAATCTGGGCACTTCAATCTGTAATTTGAAATTATAGTCCATGGTGGAATTGGTGCTTCCAAGAGGGTACTTCCTGATGAGAAGTACAAGAGTCCCTTGATCACTTTTATCTTTCTCAGAGCAATAGGAGTTGGTAGATAAGATAATACTTGCCTGTCAGGTGTGAGTTTTCAGTTCCAGGCAAGTGACTCAATTTACTGTTGAGCTGTGTGTGTAATATACCATCTCAAAAGAAATTTCAAAGTTAAATTTATTCTTTTAGTTCACATAATTTTTTATGATGCTTGGCAGCATAAAATTTATGTAACTGAGCAAGAATTTATGTAACTAAGGTTATTTGAAAGTATCTTTCTCATGTACATTTGGTTACACTTTGCTGTAATCAAAAAACTCTTTTGTAGTTGTGGGTATCATGCTCAGTGGGATCATTTGGTCTTCGATGGTCCCACAAACAACTAAGTTTTTTTTCTTTTTCTTGTGTTCTGTATGCACGAAGTATTATTTTAATTATAAAATTTAGCAGGCCATTAAAAATAAAAATGATAAAAATAAAATGATTTCTCTATTAAAAAAGTAAATGCTCGTAACCTCTAACATCAGCAGAGGTAGCCTTCTTACTTTCTTGATTTTTGACATGAATACTCATGGTAAAATGGAAGAGGAAGGGGCCATTCACTCAAGAGTTGGAGTTGATGATCCTTGTGGTTCCCTTCCAACTCAGAACATTCAGTAATTCTGTGACATTTAGACAAGAGTCTGCTCTGTGTCTGTGATAGATTAAAGCAGTAGAAGGCACTTGGCACTCTCTGTATTGTTTTTTCTTACCTCACCATACAATTGCTCCTAGCACCACTAAGAAAGCAGATTGAGGAGAGCTGTTTTGCACCCAGCCTGATTCCCTGAATAGGTGGAAACGGTGTGATGTGTGGGAAGAGCCTTGTCTGTCTTCCACCCCCGCACACCTGGGAGCCTGGGAGGCCTGTAAGCTGTGCAGGGCACAGACAAAATGCTGCTGTCTGCCTGCTGCATTGCACTTAGCCTTGAGCAGATTGCCAGCTGCCAACTGAGCCATGAATAATTGAAACAAATGCAGGTCGTTTGTTTCAGTGTATGGGCAGGCTGTTTATCAGTTCTATGTGACATACATCGTTCTTTTAGAATAGCTTTTATTCTCTTACATCTTTTCCAGACTTGTCAAAGCAACACGTTCATGATTAGGGGCAGCTCGTGTGGCAGTCTACAGCTTGTTGAAAATGGTTTGAATCATTCCAGCATAACACATATATGTGTGTGAAAAGGTTTCCATCAACTTTGAAGATTATATTACTGTTTATCAGTGCTAGATAGAAGTGTATCACTCATAAATATTTCTGAAGTCTTCACACATCAAGGTAGAGCAAAGGTGATCTTAAACAATTTTATCTTACACATCAGAAGAATGCTGAAACACCCATCTCGAAATGTGCATTAGCAAGGACTTCAAGCCCAACAAAGGGAGAACAGTCTTTGTCCTATATTAAATGGAATAGTCCTTAAATTAACACTCAAATTAAGTTTGGGGGGCATTTTTGACATGTACAGGTACTGAAGTTGCCTGCAGCAGTAAAAAGTGCTTACCAGTTATTTATTAGTAGTTAATATATTATTAGAGTAAATATATTATCAGAGTTAAAATATTAGTAGTATCTAGATTCAATTCACCTGTTCAGAGACCCTTTGGACATCCAGCAAACTGTCAAGGATCATGTCACCTGTGTACTGCTGAGGAAAGACTGAAGAGATATTCATGTGGGGAAAAAGAAAAAGCATAAGAAGTGGAAAGCATGGGAAGGATGAATATGAGAACTGCTTTTCTGTTCCCTAAAGTGCCTTTAAGCTGTGACAGAATCAAGACAGAACCAATCTCAAATGCTCTTTTTCACAGGCTGCACAGATACAGCCCACAACAGAGATGTTCATATATATATTTCAGTAGAGAGCTTTTTTTATAGTTTGATTGATCTGTCCCTCCATGCACAATAAAGATACTTGTATACTAAAATAAAAGATTTTTTTTTTGCTCTGTCTGTATAAGTTTAAACACCTTAAATTACATTAGGAATTTAAAACATGGTCTTAACAAGACAGTAGGAAGTAAGGAATGAAGGAAGATAAAACTGCAGCAGCTAGGTGGAGGTGGAACTTCAAAATTAACCCAGACTTCTTGCCTGGGTTTAAAACCTCACCAGTGCCCTTGTCCTGGTCTGAGCTCATATTTATATCTGTATATCTGTGGTTTGCTCTTCAGTGAGATTTGCTGTCTTTTATTTCCCCTCTTTAAACCCTGGCAACAAAACCACTACAGCAGGGCTGTACTGATTAGATTACATGGGATTGAGTAAAGGCCATAATTAGCAAATTCAATTCAGGTGTTGTTACATTTAGTAACCTAAAGCTCACAACTGAAGGTCATAATAAACAAAGCCTGCTCTTACATTGTGAGAATACTGTCACTTGGATATGTCTTCAGGTGACAGTTTTTTAAGTTTTTAATACGTTTTTATTAGCTTTGAAGAACATTATGGTGGATTATTAAGAGGAACCTACATTCAAAAGACTTCCAATACAGCAAGCACAGTTTCTTTGAGCACAGTTCGTAGTATTCTTTTCACCACTGAAAAGAGGTTCTCACATTTCTGTGTTTGTGGAGACGGCTGAGTTAACATTTCTTGCAGAGCTGCTGCTTAAAAATAAACCAGTGAAGTTACCTGGACTCACAAAACTTTTCTTCTCTCTTTTCCACTCCAAGGTAAAATAAAATCAGAGCAGTTCACTGTTTCTGCTTATTAAAGGACAGTGAAACCGAGGTGCAAGACGAGAACAAAATTGGGTTTGTTGATTGTGAAGGGGGAGTGTATATTTATCACCTTTCATTGCTCTTGAATCTGGTGAATGAAGCTAGGGAAGAAAAAAGTGGATTTCCTTGACTACATGCTGTAACTTTCCTGGGTTTTTTGCATCAAAATTGTCTGCACAGGACCTCCTGGAAACTGGAGACACTCTTATTCAGTTATTTCTACAGTGTGTGCACAGGGGCACGCTTGGTGTGGGGAGGAAGGAAAGTCATACTTCTCATCAATGTTTGATTTTTATTTTTATATTGATATGTTATATTCTTCCGCCTCAACTGAAAAAACAAGTTTGTTTTTTTTTTTTCACTGCTGTCAAGGCCCATTATAGGTCCTGCATTACCACCTGGCTTTAGGAAACCTTCAGAGGACACCAGGAGTAGCAGATGTTGCATAGGACCGTCTGTTTCATCAGAATCCCGTCCCCAGGTTTGTGCTAAGAGAAGCCTTTTGTGTTAGTACAAGCTATTTGAAACAGTTAAACAAGGTGCAGCCTGAAAGAGACTACCAGACATGCTTCTCAGGATGACAGTTTAATTTTGGACCAGAAAGTATCTAGCATATTTTTGCTGGAGTCAAATAGTGGAGCATAAATAAGCCTTAAAAAAAAAAAAAGAAGGAACCAAAAAGACTGGCCTGGTTTGTTGTGCTTTTGCTGTTAAATAGATGGTGCAGTCACTTAACACAAGCAATCTTGGCATCCTAAACTGCAGGCAGAAAACACATCTTCACTTCCTTAAACATGTTTACTAGTGGCTACAACCTTTAAATAAGTTTATCCAAAAGAATACGATCAAGAACGGCGTTACAGCGTCGCTGAATTGTTCTTAGCAATTCCAGGATAACAACTGTAACTGGGAGCGAGGTGCAGGACAGTGACACTGACACACCCTTTTGGTTAGTGTTTTTTGACTTTTCTGGTCACGTTAGGTAAAAACTAGGTAGAAGTTTTGTAGTCTGCCATCCCTGGTTGCAAAACAATGCATGTGCTACTAAAGAACATTCAGGAACAACATGTGTGATAAAATACAGCTATGGGGAAGGTTGAACTCCCTAAACATGGGCTTCCAGTACCATTCTGAGGGATCCAAATTGCCTGTGGGAGGGCCTGGCAGGTAGGGAGTAGCACTTCTAGAGAAAGTCTTGCCCTTCTTGAGCAGCACCTCTTAAGCCAGGCAGGAGACCCTAAGACACTAAAAATGGTGCTGGATACCAGTGCTTAGGCAAGTGAATCTCTCTCATGCTATGATCAACTGAATATTAATTCTTTGGGAGAATTAATGGTTATTCTGTTTGTTTTAAAAATCCTTACATTTAATAAATTTTTAACATTTAACTCCCAGATACTACTCCGAGATGCTAGACACACTAGGAAGGAAGGATGCAAAGGCTGCTCTGAAATTTCACTTTTTTGGTTAGTAGTTGCAAAGCATATAATTCTCCAGCCTCCTACAGTGAGTGGTGTTGCAATTCATTGTGCAGAAAGATTGTCTGACATTTCTGAGGTACTCATCGTCTTATAACTCCAAATAACGATTAAGCAATTTATCATAGTGACAAATCTCTTGAGGCAGAGATGTCTGCTGTCTGCTTTTATATTTTGCAAACAAAAAAAAAAATCTCTTTTCTCATAAATACATCTTCTAGCATCAGCTTTTTCACAGGTATTACGGAACTTACCTTTTTTTTCTTCCTAATAGTTATCTTTTTATTACCTCTTCCTAATAATACTCTTTTACTTATTTTTGAATTTGAGTAATTTCTTGTTGGCTTTTTACAATATTTATTTAATTATTTTGTATTCAAGTACATCTTTAGAGGCATGCTGACACTTCACTTTGCTTTAGTGAATCTAATGACTCACCACCTTGTGTATTCTCAAATAATGCTTTGTGCTTCCTGGCTACACAGCCTTGTCATCCTACTCCTTTTGCTTTATCACGCACAGTCAGACTGTAGTGAAATCTTGGCACTTTTGTTGATATTGGGCACCTTAGCTTTGCTCCCAGGGCACTGTGGCATCACCATTTTCTGTCTAGTTTTGCCTCCATCCACATCTGTACTGTTTGAACTTGGAGGGAGGCACCAGTGAGCTTTCTGTACAACCCCTGGCAAGTAGGAAGATTTTTATTGACATCTAGTTCCTAACAAACTTATTTTTTCAGCCCTTCTCCAAAGAATTGCTTAGAAGGCAATGTCAGAATTGTGGAATCATGAAGTAGGAAAAGACTTCCAGGATCACTGAGTCCAACCTTTGACCCATCACCACCTTGTCAACTAGACCGTGGCAGTAAGGGCCACATCCAGTCATTTTCTGAACTCTTCCAGGAATGGTGACTCCACCTCCTCCTTGGCAGCCTGTTCCAGTGCTTGATAACCCTTGCAGTGAAGAAATTCTTCCTGAAAGGATCCTTGAGGGATCAAATGAGTGAATGACAGAACCAAGGGATGCTGTACACGCAGGGGAGTAGTACCATGCGTGCCACCAGTATCCTACCTTGCACTTTATTCTTTCTGACATCCTTACAGAATCTGAGCTCGAGACTGTTCTTGCGGTGTGAAATTGATCCTTATTATTGGTGGTCCTTATTAGGGAAATGCATCCAAATGTTGCTGTTTATGGTAAAGCCCAAAATATGGAAATTGTATGCTTGTGTGTTCCAAATTCACTCAGGGCCAGAGAGGCTGCATGGCAAAATGGAGACAAAGTATCTGTGCTCAAGTGCTAGAACAGGTGTATTCTGGAATTCTAATCCGGGTTTTTATTGCCTGGGAGATGCGTTGCATTAGGTTTATATGTTCTTCTAGACAAAGTCATTCTGATTCTATAAAGCTAAAGTGTTTCTTGATGCTCTTAACACTGTGTTTGAAAGAAATGTTTTACTTTTGGAAGCTGACAGATAGTAGTGAGGACGAAGACAATTTTATAGGCCCAATGCCTGCAAAAGGACCAGTGGAGTCTGATGTGGCTGAAGAGTTCGAACGCAGAGCTCAGAGAATGAAAGAAAAGCTCACTTCAGCAGAGAGCGTAAGTTGGATTTCTTAATTTCTAGTATTTTGTTGCTGGAGTGTATTTGTCTTTCTCTTCATCTTTTTCTGTGTAAACCTGGTTGCAGTTCTACTTGGGATGCTATGTGTGTGCAGATGTTAAAGAAAAAAGTCTATAATTTCTGCTGGAAACCAAGATATTAAGACAGTAATTTTTGATTATGCTTTTTTCACTCTTCCCTCCACTCCTACTTCTTTTCCAAAGGATGAACCCAAACAAGTTACCAGGGAATCATGGATGACAGAGCTTCCACCTGAGTTGAAAAGCTTTGGATTTGGCCCAAGAACATTCAAGAGACGAGCTGATGACAAATCAGGTGATAGATCTATTTGGACAGATACTCCAGCTGACAGGGAGAGAAAAGCCAAGGTGAGCATTTATTTATTCATTCACATACACTTGCTGGCAGTAGGTGTTACTGATGTGTGAAAACAAAGCAAAGATACTGTGCCTTGTAGCAGTGACGCAACAGTTGGTTGTTCAGTGAAATTTTCTTTCCCAGATTTTTCTTTGTTATTAAAATTTACTAATTCAGGCTTAAATATAAAGGCAATGAAGTAACAACATTAAATATCATTGATATGCATTTATTTCTGCTCCCTTTTTGCAGTAGTCAGATGCTCTGTATCAGCTCATTGACTTTCCAATTAGCATGTCCAGTTTCTTCTTCTATCAAGCTGAGCAGAAAATATCTGATGGCCTCTGTCATGGCCTTTACCATCCAGATTTAATTAAAGTAGATATAGATTTCCTTGCTTTTTACTTCAGACGTTCTGATTGCTATAGCATGTGATTTCCTTCTACTCATCAGGAAAGAGAAGAGGCAAAAAAATCAAGCAGTAAGGATAATGAAGAAATGGTGTTATCTGGGAGGGACAAGAGGCTTATTGAGCAGGTGACTTCATACAATGTAAGTGTAATCACGAATACTTCCTCTATTTCCTTTTGTTCTTCACTCTTCTTCTGGTTCTCATTTCTAGTGCTGCTGGTTTCCATGGTGATGCCACTACAGTTTTCCCTTTTAGTGCCCAAACCTACTGCTGTTTTAAGACATTAGAACATTTGGCATTAACGTCAACAAGAGCAGGATTGGGTCCTCTCTGAAGTGACAGAATTTGGGTTTGTGTATATTGCCTGTGTTTTAGATAGTGCTTTCCTTCAATCATCCTCATGTCAGGACATAGTTGCTGGGACCTTAGTTCAAATATTAGCTTGCTTCACCCAATTAATGACATCCCAAGAATAAAACAATAGTGCTGGTTTAACTTTCAGGCCAACGTATGCACTAACCTAAAAAAGGGTTGATGGGCTAAGCAGGTCACCGCATTAATTACCCTCTGTCATTAATTACATTAACTACTCATTACAGGAGCTTCATTACATGTAGCTTTTCTCAATCTCTACAGGAGCAGATAATGTTCACAGACAGATGTTGGTACTAGAAATATGAATTCCATGTCAAATTCCCTCTCACTTTGCTGTCTGTCAGCCCTGTTCCTCGAAGCACGTGGACCACTGCCTGCCTTACAGCTCTTACTTCCAGTTCTTCCCTGATGTATGGCCTGAACTCTTACAGAAGGCAGTCTTGTCTCTTGAGAGGACTTTAACTTGAAAATCACATCTTTGGCTTATTTTACATGTTTATCTGGCACTTCTGGTAATTTATTTGTAATTCATTAAAACATATATTTCTGCTGACTTAGAGACTTGCAAATCCAGAGCTATTAGCATACTGTCTTAAGTTTCTTCTTTAGTGTCTGTTTCTGCTGTCACTATGAATATTGTAGAATAATTTTCATGTAAAACTGTGGGTTTTGCTCTCTGCCATTGGTGGAATAAAACATAGACTGGCCTTTGCAGTTCCTAAGATTCACGGAGCTGTCTCAAAGTCTAAGAACATTGTTTCTTGGGTTGTTTTGTTGTTTGTGTTTTCTTTTTTGTTAAATGAGCTCTTTCCTGATTTTCAGATGGTTGTTGTGGGTATTCTTCTTTTAAAGTGTTTTCCTCTATTCTTTCCTATTTCTTTCTCCACTGACATTTACTAAGGATACTTCACTAGAACAGATTTCATTCTTAAAGTAGTTTCTTCTTTCAATGCTAATATGACATACATTCTCTGGTGCAATTTTGTCAACACTGATACAGTTACATCACGAATAAGTGTTGTCTGTTTTCTATGAGAATCTTTTCTTAACTCATGCATAAGCTATTATTTGAATGTGTGATGTAGTGTTTGCACAGGAAGGAAAGGAAAATCATGAGAAAACAGAGCTTCTCAGCTTTTGCACTTTTTGATGAGAGTAATTGGTTTAGATACACAAATGCACTGAGTAAATGAGTGTCCTCATGGTCTTGTGAGAGATAATCCTGCTCCTGTGTGGAATCAGCAGAAGTTTTATGTTGTGTTTGAGCTGGATCGTGCTCTCTAAGAAATGCAGCTAAAGCCCCTGAGTTGACAAAACACATGCTCCAGCTCAAACCTGTGACTTTGTCCTGTGGACTTTCAACAGATGATGCAAAATTAGGAGCAAACATTTGAAAACCCACCATAGTGCATGAAAGATGAAAAGAGTGTCTAGCTTGTTCACGCCCCTAGCGGTGACAAAATCAGTGGCTTAGAGGACATGTATAGGAAACTAGGCCTGTACTTTGAGATATTTCTTTTGACATGGTGTCTTCATTATGCCAATAATCTCAGAGCTACTTTTATATTTCTTTTGCATTATGTTTATAATTTCTCTGCATTGTCTGCGGAGATTCAACAACATCATAGCTATCTACAACATTATGGCCATCTACATCAGTGAATTATTGGTATTTTAGCCTAGCCAAGATTGCTTGCACTTTCTACTCTATGTATGCTAAATTTATCATCCCATATCCAGTTACTAAGCTGTCTTCTTTTTCTGGAATTTTTAGCCTTCCTGACTTCAGTCTTTCCATTTGGATTTTCTGTATGTTGTTGTTGATATTCTTTAATACTTCTTCTTTCTCCCCATTTTTTCCAGGAGTCAAAGAGGTCGGAGTCTCTCATGGACATCCACCAGAAAAAGCTGAAGAGCAAAGCATCTGAAGAAAAGAGCAAACCTCAGGAAAGAAGGCCATTTGACCGAGAGCAGGATCTCAAAGTCAATCGCTTTGATGAAGCACAAAAGAAAGCTCTTATAAGAAAATCCAGAGATCTGAATAGTAAATTTGAGCACAGTAAAGGCAACATGTTTTTGTAAGATGAAAGCATTAAGCTTTTTTGAAGTGAAGTCAATTAAAATTTGAGTACTTAATTTTTGTAAGTATTTTTCTGTAAATATTTTATGCAAAATAAATATCCTAATGTTTAACTATTTTTCCTTGTCTGTAAATACACTCTTAAAGAGGATCATCTGTATTAAAACTAAACTAGTAAAGGAAATTCCTGGCATAAAAAAATAAAAATTTGCTACTTTAAAATTTTGATACATATATTTTTTGTTGTTCACATAAAAATAATTAATTAAAATAGGTGGGTTTTTAAGGAGCTCTGGATTTAATCTTGCAATGAGGCAATTTTTCCTTTTCTCCTGCCATGCTTAAGATACTCTTTCTGAGCCTGACCTGAAGGCCATGGAAAAATCCCCTCTACATTTGTGTGCAGAACATTGCTTGGCTGGAGTTCCTGCTGGAGAGTATAAACTCAAATGGCAGCTTTTGCATTTGCCCAGTGCTTTTATTTCTGTGATTCTGTGTCTGTGTATAAATACAGGTTTATGTGTATGCAGTATAGTTTCTGTACTGTAGCAGGAAGAGCTAAGGGTAGCAGGAGTAGTAAAACCTCAAGGTTTTCAGAGTTAGTTTTAAAATGGTAGTACCTGAGAAGAGAAAATCTGAGTTTCAATTTGTAGGTATTGTCATCAGAAATCCATCTTTTTTTAAGCACATACAATGAGAAAATCAAAATAAGGCTTATTTTGACCATTAATTTGCAGACCAGAACAGCTCTTCTGTAAGGAAGGAAATAAATCTGATGTTTAAGGAAGTCTACATTCATGTTTAGAGTTCTTTACCTCTTCTGTAGGTTAGCAACAGAAAGGGTTGTTAAACCTTGCAGTGGGCTGCTCAAGGAGGTGGAGTCAGCATCCCTGAAGGTGTTCAAGAAACAACTGGGTGTGGCACTCGGTGCTTTGGTCTACACAGTGGTCATCACTCAATGATTTAGAAGTCTTTTCCAATCTAAATGATTCTGTGATTCTGTGTTTATTATTTAAAATTAGCCTGTGCTTTCGCCCTTTGTCTCAAATGTTTAGGGTCCTTCTTAAGCAGTTACTGAAAGTACTTATACATGAAAACAATTTTATATGTGAGATGCTGGTAATTTGTTTGGAGGTATAAATACTGTGGGGTTTGCTGTAATTTGAAAAGAAATCCTGTCATTTGGAAAAAGGCTACCCTGAGAGATGGTGTCTGTGTTACTTCATGTTTAATGGAGCAGTGACCTAACAAGCTCCAGAAATGAATAGTTGAAACTTGGTCTTATTTTATTGCATTTGTGTGTGAGCTGGAGACACAGGCCTCATGTGCTGAGAAGTCTTGGAGAGTTTCCAATGTTGCAGATGAATGCTTACATGGAATGCATTTAGATACCACTTTTTTTAATGGACAATTTATTTTGCCAGCTGAAAAACCCGCTACCTTCAGGAGAAAGAGAGACTGATTTTGTTTTGTGTTTGCTTTTTACCAGTTTTCAGTTTCTGAGCCTTCTGTTTTGAGGTGAGAGGAGGGTTTAAATAAGGGCTATTTATTTTTCTTCCCCTAAGACTTCTCTTGCCTCATGCTTTTTTAACTTGGCAGGCAAGGCCTCATTAAGATTCTACTTTCTGAGCAAATGTAGATTTCTTTATTGGAAAAGCAGTACTAGAAATGTCTGTGATTTTTTTCAGGCAACTAAAGCAATGACGGTGAGCATGGCATGACCAGCTAAATCTTCACAGCTGAGAAAAGATTACTTGATGAGTGCATCGTGCAGTCCTTGCTCATTCGAAGTCTGGAGCAAGGATGAGGGCTGCTTATGTAACAATGTTGTTCTCTGCTCTGTTTTGACTTTTGTTCTTTGGCCCCTCCTCCCCCAAACTGAGGACTGGTCATCAGATGTCACAGATGGCCTGATCCAGTTGGCTCCCTGCTGTTTGCTCTCTGCCCTGCCTGGCCCCATCACAGTCTCCTGCCCTGTCCAAGGCCATGTTTGAGAGGAGGCTCTCGTAAGGGGAGTGCAGCAGCCCCTTTGCCATCATGCACTACTCTTCCATCTATGGGACACATGGTTCTAATTAATGAAGCCTTGGTGCGAGCTGGGAACTTGGTTTTGACTCTTCTTTTTTTATCCTCCCGACTGCGGCAGCTTCTCAAAGACTTGATGATATCAGTGTTATGAACTTGAGGTGGGGGAAAGTGGAGTTGTTGAGAGTTAAAGTTAAGCTTTTCATTACTTTGTGTAAATTGCATGAACCTTTGAACTGAATTCATACACAAACTCATCTCTTACTCATGCCAAGCCATCCCCTCAAATAGTCATTAGAACAAGCAGTAACTCAGTAAATTACAAGCTCTGTAAGCTTTTATGGGAAAAGATGAGACATCTTCTACAATTTGGACAAGTTGTAAAGCGTTTCTGTTGAATGTTAGGAGGTGTTTTTTTCAGGATCTCATTTGAAAAACCAGAATCTATTTCACAGAGAATCTTCACCATAATTACTATGCAGTGTTTCTGGTAACCAGCTCCCAACACAGATTTAATGTATGCTGTTGCTGTTCTGCAGTGCCAGCCCATGTCACACCATACTGACTCCAGGCATATCAGGAAATCCTGTTGTGTAAAAAAAAATGTCAGGGAGGTTTTCCTGGATGTGAAAAGTCTACCAGCTTAGATTTTAGTGTGCTTGCCTTTGATTTGTGCTGGCATAGACGTCTTTTATTTATACCGATGTTGAACATTCCTGCTCAAGAGTGAGGTCTCCCTCTTCTGAAATGTTAAATTGGTTTGTAATTCATAGTATAGTCAATAAAAAGAAGGCTTTTGTGGTAGGCTTATGATAAATTGGGTCTTTAAAAGGAATTTTAAGGAACATTATATGTTAATAACAAAAAAGAAAGGGAAAAGAACCAAAAAACAATCATCGAGTTTGCTGTTACCAAGGAACAATTAAAAGCAATAAAGACATTTCAAGAAAACTTACTGATTGCTTTGTATGTGTCTTCAGGAGACATATATTGAGCTACCATGCCATCTGAAATGGAAAATTGTGTTAGAATATGATACAGTAATACCTGGGTAAAGTCTCTTTCTGTGCTCTTCCAATGTAAACACCTATTTGTGGAGTTATTTTTTGCTTTTGCTCTTGCAGAATGGTTATTGGTGGATGCCCTGTGCATGTTGGCTTTCATGGGATGAAATGCATTTCCCAAATAATCAACAGCAATAGAAATGTGTTTTATTTAGGGCTTTTATGTTTTCATGTTGATAGCACCAAAATGGCATTGTAGAAATATCTTTCTTTTAGAAAGAAACATTAAGATGAAACATTTATATATTTCTGTCAAGTAGGGAAGGGGGTTTTCCACATAAAAGAAGATTTTAAATGCTCCAGAAGATTCTGAGAGTCCAGGGCTAATTGAGCTTGGGGACTTGTTTTGTTTCTGAAATGTAAATTTGTTGTTATTTCTGTCCAGCCAATTACAAATTACATGTTGATTTAAGAGTCATATAGCATTAAAAATCAGAATCTGAAAACTTTCTGTGCATGCATCCTCAGCTCCTGCCACCCACCTCGCGTCCAGTGCATATAGTTTCTAATTGCATAATTACCTGATTCTCAAATAAAACATGTGCATGTGTTTTTCTGTCCTTATGAATTGCATGCAGTGGTTTATATGCTGAGGGAAAAAAACCCCAACAAGTTATGCAGTGTCTTTCGGACAACCTCTTCAGATTTTTCTCATGTGCTCACAAAGATGCTTGAGGAACACAAGGGCGGCTCCCTGTCATTGTGCACCTCTGAAATGCATCTTTCTGATGCTTCCAGCTCTGGAAAATGTATGGGAAGTGGTGACCCACAACAGTATCTCAAACAAATGTGGCATTTCTGTTCTTTTCAAACATGACATGAAGGCTGAGGCATTGCCTGTGCAGAGCTGATTTTTTCATAGCAGCTGCTTCTGGTCCTCCCGAAGTGGCCGTCACTGCAACAGCCACTGGTTCAGTTCAACTGTTTTCTTACCTTGGTCCTTAAACCAGTAATAAGTCCTTAAACCAGTAATAAGTGCTCTTTGAAATTACACCCATTTCGAATCAGCGTGGAAATCAAGCCTTAGTTTTAAAATATAAAGTCTTTCTTTCAGAGTGGGAATTTAAGGTGTCTAGGAGACAGCAGCACAAACTGTCACTTCAGCAGGAGCAGATGCAGCTGTGACTTCTTCCAAATAATTATTCCAAACATAAATATTCAAAAACAATTCTCATAAACAGATTTAGAGGAAGGGGGAAAAAAGTTGCTGACCCAGACTCTTAGCTGCTTAACATTGCAACCACTTGCTTCACTTCGTAGGGCTTGTCCTTGCACATGTGACACCTGGCCAGGAGTTTGACAACTTGAGGCAAATTATGCCTTCTCTCTGTCTTTACCTGACTGTCTCTCTCAGAGAACCTTGCTGGTACCTGGACATGCAAGCCCCCAGCTCACAGCCCTACTGCAGCTGCACCACTCAGCCCTCTTCTGCTGCTTGCCAACCAGCCCAGCATCACGTTGGCTGTGCTCACACACACCCACTCAGACCAGAAAGAACACTCTGGTTTAAACCAGATAAAAAGAGGTTTTAATGAGAATACAGAACAGATTGGAGTGATCAAGTGAGGCAGGGCTCAGGCAAGCACATTGACCTGCCCTTTTTATACTCTTTTTTTTTTCCCCCACACTTGCTCCTTTCCAATCCACCTCAATCCCTTCCTTTCCCCACTTTTAATCCATCCCCAACATCCTGAACTAAGTCTTGTACATTCCCAAGGCCCTTGGAAAACATCCCAAACAAGTTGTAGACAATTTCAAAAATATTTTTTCCCAAGACATCCCGCAATGAGCCTTATACACATCATCTTATTGTAAATCCCTCTAGGTGTTTCTCCATGACCCACAAGAGGGTCATGTGTCCGCTCTGCAGGACCTCACACACCATTGGCACTGAGACCATGGAAGCCTAATGATCCTTTTCACTGCTTGGAGTTCCCTTTTTTCTGTTCAGCTGCTTTGTACCTCTCCTGTCAGGACAGTGAAGGGTTGGCCTGACCTAGAGGGACATCTGAGCTGTGTGAAAACAAGCAAGCCAAGCTCCTACTGCTGCTTCCCAGTGCAGCACCACTCCCCGTCCGATGCCCCACAGCACCAGGAGATGGTAAATCAAAGTGGTCGGTTCCCATCGAGGGAGAAAGGGCACAATGGACAAACAGCAACTTCAGGAAAAGGAGACCAGCTGGCTGCTAGTGTGTACAAAGCCTGGAGTAAGGGGGAAGTTGTCTAGAAGTAATGAAGGTGTTCCTGTTGTTTCCAAGGTAACTTCCATCTTCTGCCACCCAGGTGGGGCTCAGCCTTTATCATCACGTGAGCAGAATACAAAAAATGGGCCTGATGTGGAAAACAAAGCACACAAAAAATGCCATGTGTTACCCCAGCTGCTCTGCTAGTCATTTCACACATTCCTTATCACCCTACTGAGGCAAAGTGGTAGGAACAAGGAATTTATCCACGGCATCTGAGCCTTCCTGACTCACTGCCAGATGGAAGTCACCTAATTCAAAATTATCATAGGTGGCTTTCCAACTGGAGTTACAACTCAGGAGCCCAGGAACCTCATCAAAGCACAGCTCTTTGGTGCCTACACCACATGTATCTGACCTTCCCTGTATGCTCATCTGAGAGGATCCATGAGTTCTCCAGCTTGCATCGGCACCAGCTAGGCTTGGCTGTTGCCTCAAAGTCATTCTGGGATCTTCTAGGGAAATAAAGGAGGTGAAGGCTTCTCAGACTTCATCTCTGTGGCAACCACAAGAGAGCTGGGCTGCTGTCACCGAACCAAGTGGCACTTCTTGTATGGAGTCACACGGGTCAGGTGCTATCGACCTCTGCACCACCTATGACAAAAGTCACTGGGTTTTAATTGCCTCTTCAAAACCAGCACGAGAGGAGAAGGGGAGTGAGAGGATGTGCCCACAGTCACGTACTGAGTGCAATACTTTAATCCTTTGATGTACGCATTATTGTCCACAAAGGGAGATTCCAAGAGCTGAGAAACTTAAGGCCATCACTGAAGACTTTGTGTAGTTATTCCTGTCATTATCATGCTGTGCACTGGCAGGGAGTTTCTGCTCAGTATTGATACTCTAGCAGGACAAGTGCATGGCCAGGAGCCACAATGGGGTCTGCAATGATACTAAATGCAAACATTATCTGAAAAATTTGGCAGCAGGAGGCCCTCCTTTCCAGGTATTTGCAGCTTTCTGAAAAGCTGGCATTATCTACTCCAGGTCTCAGCTCTGATTTACCCACAAAACCTTGTGTCACAAAATGTCACATCAATGTGCCTTTTTTGGAGTATTTCAGAGCACAAACCCCAGCACTGCCAATATGGAAGAGTTCCTAGCACTGTGTGCTAAAAAGCTCTGGTTTGGAATATGGAGTCAAATTTGGGAGAGGCAAATTTAGGACTCTTGCTAGCATAAGGAGTTTGGGGTTTTTTGTTGTTTTTTTTTTTTTTTACCAAATATACCCCCAACTACAAGCCTTCAACCCTCTCAGGTCACAAATGCTGAGAAGAAATGTGTTGGTGCCTAAGAAGCTGCTCCACAAGACTTGCTCTGGCAATGCTGTAACCCAGGCAAGGAGTCTGGCTGAGGTCTGCTTCCCCATGCAGGGGCTGCAGCAATGCCAGGATGAGTGGATCTGTGAGCAGGGAGCCCCAGAGGATCAGACTTCTCCCCAGACTTCTCCATTTGTGTGGCTGAGCTGACCAGTAGGAATCTCGTGGCCTGCTCTCTTGAAGGATGTGGTGAGATCCACTTTGTCTTGTCAGCTTCTGGGATGAAATGATGTATCACAACCATCAGCTGAGGCAACCAGTGAAATTTCTGTCCCCTACCTATTTGTCAAATCCTGCTCATCAGGGTCCTGGAAAATGGAGTGTGGAAGGAGCTGCCTGGTCACCCACCAGTTGGTGGTGATTTTCTCTAGCATTCAGAGATGGGCACAGCCCAACAAATTGATATCTCCTGGAACATGGACAAGTGAACCTGTAATCCCTCATCTGGGTTTAAGCACACAGAAAAAGCAGAAAGCTCAACCAACATCCAAATAGCAATAGCAAGTGAGATGATACAGGCAGCTGAGGCATCATCCTATTTTGACTGCTGTACTCCCTCAATTAGCAATTTAGTAGTTTTGGTTACACAGTCATATTAAAAACTCTTCACCAGGAGGAATTCTTGGTTTAGCAGCTAATATGAGACAGTGAAAATCTGCCAAATGCTTGGGAATTTGAATGCACTAGGCACAACTTTGCAAAGGCAAAATAAAGCTTCTTTCTCAGCCTGTCAAAAGATACAGTCTTCAACTCTTCAAAAGAGCTGGGATGAAATGCTTCCAACAGGCAACATTTTTTTACAGTGTAGGTGTTTCATTTCTGATCTTCCAGCCCTGATTCTCAAAGAAAATCCTACAATATCTTTGTGAGGTAAATCTGGGAACTGTATCTCATTACTTTACAGAATACTAATGTTTTAGAACACATTACCATCCTCCTCTCTGCACCTTTCCCAATTATCAGTCTCCCAGCACTCTACATCACGCTACTATGATTGTACAAATTACTGCCTCTCTTTTCCCCCTAGGATATAACCACCAATATAGTCTTTATATTCCATAGGTGCTGTCAGATGTCTAGCTCAGACACAGGTCTAATTAAACCCAGAACAACTGTTCCCAAGATGCCGTTAGGTTTGAAATTCCCCTCATCTTCCTGAGGAGTATATATGCCCCAAAACACATCTGCTTTCTTCAGATATACTAGCTGGCTTCAGAAAAGCTATTACACCTATATAAAAATCTTTATCTTGAAACCTTTGGCTCTTACAATACTAGCATGCCAAAAGGCTTCATAGACTGCAAATAGGAGGGGCACCAGGGAAGTGATTGGATCTGGTTTCCAAAAAATAGTGGTGTGACACTATGACTTGCTTCATAGAAAATCTTAAATTCTGTTTCACAGGACATGGTAGGGTTTGAGCACTAATTTAAGATAGGTGCTCACTTTTGAGTAGCAACAATGACCCATAGCTACAAACTCCTGCAAAGCTCAGATTCCCCTTCACTCCTTCAGCCCCTGCCTGGAAGAAATGCCTCTGCACTCTTTCAGGAGTCTCCTCTCCACAAGGGAAGCAGCATCTGAGTTGCCCTTTCACTAAGTCTCAGCTTCCCATCTGTAGAATAAAGAAGGAGGACAGGCTAAGGTTTAGCCACTCCAGCCTGCCATCTCCCTCACTTCTCCGTCACTGCTTGTGTTTGCTCCTGACCATGGCCAGTCTCTCTCCAAACAGCCACCAGCACTGCTCTCCCCCGGGGTTTTGTACATTCACTGTCAACTTACTGCATGAGAGAGACAGTGTGTCCTCCCAATAGCTCCCAGGGCAGCTGTATAATAACTTTATTGTACGTTTCCACAGTGGGAGAAGACTTGAATCTCTTCTCCTTGAAGCCAGGCATCCTGACTGAGACCTTCAGAGAAGGAGCACTGCTTGTGGAAGGCAGCAAGCAGGGCAGAGGATGAGGGAATCCCCACAGTGTGGGCCGAGCCAATGCTGCAGCAATGCCCCCATGGGAGGTGCTGACAGTGTGGGACTGAGCTGTGCAGAAGAGCGAGTAGCTCTGGGACCAGCAGGAACCCCGCCTGCAGGGTGACCTTTGGAAGGAGAATCACCACAATACATATTTATCCCATTTAGAGAACAGAGGAGGTAAACTTTTACTGTGGCCAAGGTTTTAATAAAGCATGAGACCAGCTGAGGCCTTTCTCATACCTGTAGTATTTTAAGCATTCTGCTCCCTCAGATTGCTCCATTAGCTCTTAAGGGCTGGCTTTATACCACTCTTGTTCTCTCTCACTGCATCTCTAGCAGCACCTCTTTCCTCAACTGGACCTCTAATTTCCATAGATTTATGGCAGTATAGTACCTTTAGGCTTTGGTTTAAACTGATGGATGGTTTCAAAAGTTAGGGATGGAGCCACTGTCAAGCAGACACCTACAGAGACAATGTGACCCCAAGGGCTTCCTTCCCATAGAAAAGTAAGCTAAATGCTATGTAGTCATGACATTCAAGGCTCTATTATAATGCAGAAACATAGAAATACAGAAATAATGGGGTGTGAGCAGCCTAAACTTTGGCCTTCTTTAATGTTTGGCTACTTGACTTTGCAATTTTAATTATTTTTTCAAGAAATCATTTTTATATTCAATGCAGTACTTCGTGCAATGGTGTGTTAATTTTCATGGACTCTGTTTAAGTGGGGGAAGATGCTTCATAATTTTCTGTTGATTTTCACTTTTTTTGCATTTTTCCCTCACACACTCTCACCCACTGAGAGTAGATTCATAAACCTGTGCACAAATATGCAAAGGATCAGCAATGCAAAAGCCATCCACATCCTTGTCCACGTGCCATGGGCGACGGGAGGCTGATGAGTCTGATCCTCGAGCCTTGCACAGACAGGCTTATTGAACTTGACAGCACCACTTGTGTGCAGGGAGATGACTCACTCGAGCAGAGGCTGTGGGATCTGCCCCTACTTGTTGAGCTGCTTTCTTCATAGCAAACACTGGCTGTTCAAACATCACTCACGTTTCTATTTTGGGTCACTGTTTACAAGCACAGACTAACAACAGTGGGAGAATGGAAATCTGCTACCAGCCAGCACTCTCCAGGCCCTCTCAAAAGCAGTTTACAAAAACTACATTGTTGGAGAGGATAAGAATGGACAATTGCTCTAAATGCTTTAAAAAGATGTTATTATCTGCCAGAGACTTCACATTTCCTAAGAGGAAGGTGAATATCTGGCACTTTCTTTAGCAGGTTAGAGGAGTAATTGCTAGCGCGGAGACTTAGACTCTTATCTTTGATAAGTTGTCAAGGATTTCTGAGACTAGAGAAGTATCACAATGTTTTCAAAATATCAGCACATTTTCTAGTGAAGAGCTGTACAGTTATGGGTGCTTGACTGATGCACCTCTTAATGGCTGTCAGAAGTAATTTGCAGCGTTTCTCAGCAGAGGCAATGTATGGTTTAATATCCAGGCCTTTTGTTCTGCACAGGCATGTCAGCTAAGTACATATTGTACCCAAAGGAAATTGCTACCCACTCTTTGTACATTTGCTTCTCTTTGTGTGAAATCGCCTGCTACTCCAACAGGCCAGTTCAAAGTCTCTCATCAAAACCATAATTGAGGTTCAATCAACAGTATTTTACTAGAGGGAAAATGACTTCACCACGTGAAAGTGCTCAAAGCAGACGTCATGCCAAACTTACAACTCATCAAGGTGCGAGGACACTTTGCATGACCTGCCTTGATTTTCAAAAGCTGAGTTTTATTGAGCAGTCATCTCAATGATTTTGTGTTGTTCTCCTTTCTAATATAGCAGTGGGCTCCTTTCTGCAAAGGATTCTGTATGCCTTGAATGCCCACGATGAGCTGGCAGGCAAAAGTGACTTTTGATGTCTGGGTTTTCTTCAGCAGAAGCATGGTTGATATGTCACTGAGATCAGAACAAAAGGTCAAGAAAGGCAAAACGAAGAAATTCAATCTTAAATCTGCTACTCATGTCTCCATGTGGTCAGAAAATCCTTATGTATTTCCCATTTTCAGTTTCAGCCCTCTACATCTTGGAAAGTATTATACATCTGTTCACATAGTATTAACACCTAAGACTAATAATGAGGGGAAAGCCTATCTCAGCCAAAACAAAGACTCGAAGTCAGTCAAATGAGATTCCAGTGGAAGAGAACTCAGAATTACTTATTCCTACCATTGTTAGAAAGATACCTTCTCTTTCACTCCAGAAATTCTCCACATGAACAAAGAAAGTTCAGGTAATTTAACGAAGAGGTTAGCATTCAGCTTCATTGGAAAAAGCTTCAGTGACTCATCCTCAAGAGTATATGAAATGAAGAGTCCACCTGATCATGTGGGGACTCCAGAAATGACAAGTGCGTGTGAAACAGGGGTGAGCTTCAGGAGGGAGGAGGACATACCCCGCAAGCTGCAACTGCTGATTTGAGGGCTGCTGCTGCCAAATGCTCAGTCTCCGAAATAAAGTGTTCTCAGTGGTAAGTCTACAGTTTTCAACAAGAAGCAGGCTATCAAGAAAGGGCCTCTAATAATAAATAATCCTAGAATTATTGTATTTCTTCCCCCCAGTCCCATGTATCATTTGCCAGAAGATAAAATCAAACAACACGAGGCCATCAGGGGTAGCCATGGTCTCTGCCCCTCTCATGACCATTTGGCCCCTGTGTTCTCATTGGATTTTCTTAATTTCACTGGTTTTATTTTCTGTTTTCCTTGGTTCCTTTTCTGTTTATTTTCCTCCCACTGACTGAATGTCATTTCTGTTTCTTTTTTTTTCATGTTTAAGCCATAGCAATTAACTAGAAGGCAAAATTTCAGACCTTATTTAACCTCATCCATCAATAGAAATCCAGTAAAATGTGATCCAGTTGCAGGTCTGCAACACTTTCTACTCATTCCAGTTTATTTATTTCAATTTGGTGGGAAAGCTGTTCTTTGTGGCAAAGAGAATGTATTTTTCTCTGGTCTGTAACAGCTTATTATTAGCTTATGCTGAAAGGAGACAAACCACTCTTGCATAATCATATTTATTAGATCATTAGCACTGTTTTAGAGAAGTGCCAACAAGCAGCACATGGGAAAAAAAGTGAGTTATCAGCAAAGGCCATTAGGTGGAAAAACTTTGGAGGGAACCTGTAGGCAGCACACAGCAGTAATGAAGCAGACACCTCTGATGTCTCCAGTTAATTATCTCAGTGAGAGTTTGTTGTGAGGTGCTGCTGTGGCTGAGCTGCAACTAGGTGCAAGGGTGGGACACAAGGTTAGATGTACATGCATGTGGTTCATTTCCTTTAACGACAGCACTGACACCTGTGGCACTGAAAGGTGCCAGAGTGATCACTTCTGAAGCAGTGACACCCACAAATGCTTTTGTTGCATTTATATGTATACATAATCTCAAAATTATATACACCTGCCCATGCTTTCAGGCTTGCAGGCTTTCCAAAAGAAGTGTCCTGTTTTTCTTCAGGAGAATTGTAGATTTGCTCTTCTGGCCAATAATGTTGTTTTTGCTCACTTTAGTCACAGAGCCTTCTCGTAGTCTCATTGGGAAGCTCCCTCTGCAAAACAGTAGTTCATTAGGAGATAATTTATGCATCAATAAGATACCTTGGTGACTGTGCATTGTCTATACCTACAAAATAAGGGGAATATCAGTGGCATAGAATCAGGTTTGTTAAATTATAACACAAGGGAAATAAATCCATTGAAAACAATTTTTTTGGTAGCTGAACAGAAAATGCCTTGCTCTTCACCAACTCATTAGTGGAAAGTCCAGGATATGAGGGACTGTAGATGCTGCTGACCTTTTGTGCTGAGGTAGTACATTACCAGAGAAGAGGATCAGAAAAAATGTCAAGGAGTGTAGGAGAACAGGTTAAACTCAGTTCTATGTAACATTTTCTATACACCTACAATGAAAAGGCACTTTAGAAAGCAACAAGCTGCTGAAACCTCACATTACCTTCGTACTATTACTAGGTTGAAAATGTTGCATGCTTAAAGCTCTTTCTTGAGAGACACTGGTGAAAAAGGCTAGATAATGCTTTTTTTATGCCTGAGAGGCACAAAAAGTACCTTGAGATAAAGAGATCATGCCAATTTTATGGTCATTAAAAAAATAGTTTTCAATTAGGTCCAAACCAAGTACCTGAAATTCTCTGACAAGTGTTTTCTTCCTCTGAAAAAAAATAATTTGCAGTTACGTCTTTCAATTTTCTCTCTTCCCCCACCCCCACTCCTTCGTTGATGTGGTGAAAATCCTAAAAAGCATGAGTCCAAGCTGCCTACAGTCAAATTTATTGCAGACTGTTAATATGATGGAAGACATGGCATGGGTTGGAACTGCAATCAGAGGTGCAGTGCCATTACCATGAAAACTAAGTGTACTCCAGTACATAGCATAGATAAAAATGTGTGACTGTAAATATATAGAAAGAATTAGAAATTATAAATAAATGAATGAAGCCTGCCCTCTGTTCAGAACTGCCTTTTTGCGTTGTGTTTTGCAGCAGAAGTGCCATGTTGAAGATTTCATACTGGCTAAGATTGTACTGAAATAGGAGATAAGCCCTGTGCTTGATGTTTTCCAACTCTCTGCCACAGAACAGCTTGGAGTAAACAAGTCTGTTATTAACATGTTGCTCAAAAACAGTTTGAAAACACAAAAGCTCCAACATATATTTTTGTCTTAAAAAGACACACTGAGAATTCTTTGCTGCCTCAGGAAATAGATATACAGCTTGATGGGCTGTGCCCTGTTTTGGGAATAAGTTACACAGAATTTCTCTTCTCTTATTCCAAAATAAATAATCATGATCTGTCCAGATGTTCTTTTCATCTTTGCAGATTATTTCTTCTCCTTTTTCCAGCTTACCACAAACAAGAGAGTGATACATTACAGTTAAGACGGCAAAAGTTTGCCCTTCTCTTACTCAAGCAGTTCAATCAACGATGGTAGTTTTGAGATTTAATTCTTGCATCCTCATAAGTCCGTGAGGTGTTTGCTGGCTGAAAGTTCAGGTATTCAGGATATGGGAGAGATCCTTGCCGCCTGGCAGAGCTCGGTGGATCCTGTGTTGTACTTGTTACAGAGTAGGACAAGCAACGTTGTAACAATCTCCCTCCAGCAGTTTTCCTCTCCCAAGGTGAGTTCCCTACTCACCTTAATTTGCTGATGAGGAGGCTGGCAGACAGGAATGAGTGAAGTTAGAGCATCAGCTGTTGGTGGAATAGTCTTCCTGGTTCAATACTCTCAAACCAAAATCAGCTTCTGCAGGAGATTCCCTCTGTGCCTCGCAGTGGATCTCAGCTCTGGCTCCAGACCCAAATATTTTGACCCCACAGAGGCCCAGCACAGCTCTGGTGTACAGCATTGAAATCAGGGACCATCCAGATGTGAGCAGCACTCAGATCCTCCAGCACGTGGAAACCTCTGCGATGGTGTCCACCACTGATATCTTGTGGGATCACCAGCTGCCAGGAGCATATCCTCCCTAGTTCTTGCTGGGCTTTCAAGAAAGCAGATGGGTTCCTAAATGCAAAACTGCCATCAGCTTCAATAGGGCAGCATCAGGCCTTTTGCATCTTCTGCTGTGCTGGTTTTCACTGAGCACCACCAGGTGCATCAATTAGCCCATTCCTAAAACAGATGAAGAGAAACTTTGTGTGGCTGCTGATGACACTGCTGACTCTTCATCTCACCTAATTGAAAAAGGGGAAAACAAAGAGAGAAAGGCTTTGCAAGTCTGAATTTGGCTATCTCTCTTCTCAGACACACGTTTCCATGCAAGCAAGAAGAAAATGGGTGACTAACACACAGCTCTGCAGCTCAACAGCTGGACCCTGGATCCTCCTCCGTGGCACTAAATGTGTCCCTGGCAAACACAAGGTTGAGGTTTCAAATGAGGAATTAATGAAAATGCTCTCTTTTTCCTGCTTGTCGTCCCTTTAAATTCAGTTTCCATGGAAACAGCTATGGAAGAGCTGCTTGGAGGAAGCCAGGAGAGATCACTGCCTGGCCGCCTTCCCCTCTGGGTTGCCAGCTGAGCCACCCCAATTGTCAGGCTTTTACAGAGGTTTTTTGCTATTGTCATTTACACTTGGAATATGAGTGATGACTTCTCATGGATTCCCTGTCTAAGGAATCCTGAGGTGGTTGGCCATGCTGCTGTCACCTGCTGCTGGACTCTTGGCAAGTGGAGCTCCTCTCCTTCCATCTGGTGGAGCACAGGCTCATCTGAACCCCCACGATGCTGCTTTGCTGCAAACGTCACCTCTGTTAGAGACATCCATTCCACTGCTTTTTTCTTTTTGAAACGCGGTGGTGCATTTGATCTGACCACACAGACTGAGCTGGGAGCAGTGGCAGAGGGACAACTTTGTTGTTAATTCAGTGTTTATCCTGGAGGAACATTTGAGATCCCTTCTGGAGTACTGCATCCAGCCCTGGGGTTCCCAGCACAAGGCAGACACCGATCTGTCGGATAAGGTCCAGAGGAAAGAAACTAAAATGCTTAGAGGGCTGGAGCACCTCTCCTATGAAGACAGGCTGAGAGATTTGGGTGTGTTTAGTCTGGACAAGCAGAAGCCCCAGGGAGATCTTTTTGCGGCCTTCCAGTACATTAAAGGGGCTCAGAAGAAAGAAAGAGAGACACTTTTTATTCAGGGCCTGTAGGGAAAGGACAAGGTGCAATGGTTTTAAAGAGGGTCAGTTTAGATTGGACATCAGAAAGAAATGTTTCCAAATGAGGGTAGTGAAACATTGGAACAAATTGTCCAGAGAAACTGCAGATGCCTTATGCCTAGAAGTGTTCAAGGCCAGGTTGGATGGAACTCTGAGTGAAAGTGTCCCTGTCCAGGGCAGGGGGTTTGGAACTAGATGGTCTTTAAGGTCCCTTTCAACCCAAACTGTTCTATGATCCTATGAGCAGGATCCAAAGCAGACTCCAAAGCAATGGTGTTTGTCTGTGTAGATCCACTCTTTCCAGGTAAACAAAACCAAAGGGTCTTAGACCTACAATATTAGGGTGTGACACAGTCTCAGAAAATGGGGCTGGTCTTACAACTGTTGAGATGCACACACTTCCATTTTTATTAGCATCTGAGGAGCCTCTAGTATGTCTGTGTAAGTTTATCTTAAAGAAAACTCAATTTTCAGTGGAAGTTGACTAACAATGTAAGATCCATCCACCCTCTCAGCTGAGTTCTGCAAACACAGTTCCAATGTAAAAAACCAAAAGCAATCAAAAATGTAATTAATTTTAAATGTAACTAACCCTAGTCATCCTAATAGTTCAGTGTTAGCTGTTATTGCTTCAGATACACACAAAAACATTGTCCTCCTTGGTTACCTAGTTGCTTGCCTATAATTAGAAAGGCAGACTATCATATCTGAGATGCAATACTGAGATCATTTTTTGTGAGCCAGATGAGACATTTCTTGCATATTGTACCAGAAAAACCCCTCTGCTTGCTGCTGGTACAGACTCAGATGGAGTATAACCTTCACCGTTGAGCAACCGGACTTCAAAGAGGATGTAACCTTGTACTGGGGGGAATTCAGAGAGCAATGGGCATAACCAGAGGTCTAGAAAACAGACCTATGAGACAGTATTGAACAAACTGAAGTTATTTAGTACGAGAGGAAGCAAATCAAAGGGCTACGTCTCAGTAAAAGGATAAAGTAAAGAAGAGAGGACGATAATAAAATGCTTTCCGTGCCATAGAATCATAGAGTGGTCTGGATTGGAAAGGACCTTAAAGATCATCTAGTTCAAACCTCCTGCAGTGGAGAGGGACACCTTCCATTAGATCAGGTTGCTCAGAGCCCTGGCAAACCTGGCCTTGAACACTGCCAGGGATGGGGCATCCACAACTTCTCTGGGCAACCTATGCCAGTGTCTCCAGCATGCCCATGTCTTTCTTGTGCCCACAATGGGTAGAAGGGAGATAACAAGGTTAAACTGCAAAGGGGGAAAACTTCCCCAGGCATAGAGACAGAGGTAAAATAAGGACTTAGGTTTTTCTAAGCCAAATACCTCCAAAATACCCCCATCTCAAAGTAGGACAGGCAGGCGCTTTCTCTCTCCTGACACAGGACATTCTGAGCGCCTGAGATGCCCTCCTATCTTCGGACATCTTGTTCCAACACTTCCTTGTGAGTTCCCTTTCTGGGGAGCTAAGCTTAAATCTTTACTTTTCATTCCTCGTAAGTGATTCACCAGCTGTGTTTTCCTCACTTTTGTGGCATTTGGGCACCCTTTCACAAGAGCTGCTCTTCTAGCCATCATTTCCCTCCCACACAGAAGGGCACTGTCATGGTAGTGCCTCCTCTCTCCAGGCTGCTCCTCCAGCTCCCCTAGATCATTTACATGCTGCTGTCTTTCTTCAGCATGCTGGGATAACTCTTCTGGTGCAAGGAGGGAATAACTTCCTGCTCTGCTCTGAGCTGGTGCTGCCTCACCTTGAATCCTGTATGCAGTTTTGGGTGTCACAGTGTAAGAAAGGCATTAAGCTGTTAGAGAGCGTCCTAAGGAGGCGATGACGGTGGCGAAAGGCCTTGAGGGGAAGCCGTACGAGGAGCGGCTGAGGTCTCTTGGTCTGCTCAGCCTGGAGGAGACTCCAGGAGGGGAGACCTCGTTGCAGTTACAGCATCCTCCTGAGGGGAAGAGGAGGGGCAGGCACTGATCTCTTTTCTCTCATGACCAGTGACAGCACCGGAGGGAACGGCCTGAAATTATGTCAAGGGAGGTTCGGGTGGGATATCAGGAAAAGGTTCTTCAGCCAGAGGGTGGCTGGGCACTGGAACAGGCTCCCCACGGGAGTGGTCACAGCACCACGCTTGACAAGTTCAAGAAGCATTTGAACAATGCTCTCAGGCACAGGGTGTAACACTTGGGGCTGTCCTGTGCAGGGCCGGCAGTTGGATGCAACGATCCCTACGAGTACCTTCGAACCCAGGATATCCTGTGACACTGGAACTTCCCGCGCCCACCACCGATTCCCGCCCCTTTCCACGGCCCCGCCAGGGCGGGGACCCGAACCGCGGTCCCGACGCAGCGAGGGCCCGCCCCGCCGTGCAGTGCGAGCGGAGGAGGTTTGTCCCTCACGGGCCGCCGTGTGCCGGGTGCGCTCCGCTGCCGCGCTCGCCGCTTGTTCGTCTCATCCGCCGCCCGGCCCGGCCCGGCCGCTGCCCGCCATGAGCGACAAGGGTGAGCTGGACCTCACCGGCGCTAAGCAGAACACGGGCATGTGGCTGGTGAAGGTGAGAAGCAGCCGCCGCCGCCCCGGCCTCGGCCCAGCGCGGCCTGTGGCAGCCGGGCCCCTCCGTTCGTCCCCGCCCCGCCGTGCCCGGGGTGGGCGCCGTGGGGCCGGGGCTGCCCGCGTCAGGCTCGCCCTGTGGCCCGGAACAGCCACTGTGCCTGTTTCCCTTCTCGGGGACAGCGCGGGGTTGGGCCCTGCCTGCTGAGTAAAGGAGACACCGCAGGAAAAGTTGGGTTACCGAGGAGCTACCACAGAATCAGGATTTTCAGGGGTTGGAATGAACCTTAAAGATCATTCAGTCCCAACCCCCCTTGCGGTGGGCAAGGACATCTCCCGCTAGACCAGGTTGCTCAAGGCCTTATCTGGCCTGGCTTTGAACATTTCCAGGGATGGGGCGTCCACAGCTAGGCAGCCTGTGCCGGTGTCTCACCACCCTCACAGTAAAACATCTTTTCCTTGTCCTTGCTGGTGGTTTGTGACGAGCAACAAACATGTCCGTATAACTTTTATTTTCCCAAAACTTTGAGAGCTGGAAAAAGTTTTGAGTGTGCCCAGATTCACATCCTGATTAAAAAACTGTCCACATCCAACAAGGAAAGTGAACGCCAGTGTCTTGTCATTAGAGCTCCCTTTGGTGCTAGTGAAATACAGCTGTAGTGGAGGGGCTGTGAAAAGGTAGCGAGGGTGTCAAATCAAACCTCTTTGGTGCAGGGCCACACTCCAGTCTGGTGCCACCACTAACAGGCTGGCACTGCTCTGTTCCCTGGAGTGGGTGTCTTTACTGTCAAGACATTTTGCTGCCAATACCAGGCATTGTTTCAGAAAGAGGAACTTGAAGCTGATGGGGGAGCATGTTCCCTGCCTGCTTCGAGTTGCCGCTGGGCATGCTCCTCTTTTTCTAGACCTGTATTTATTCTGTCTTGGGAGAAGCAGTTCCTTCCTCCCCTTCCTCCTTTAGGAATAGGTTCAGACCATCAACTTGAATGATCCTGTGGGGACAAGGTGGTACCTAAATACTAGTCCTGGGTGGTGAGAGGGGTGTAACACCATCATACTTCAGCTACCAAAGCTTATTACTGTGGCCCTTAAAAATGGTTGGGGATTTCAGACTTGCTTTGCTGTGCAGAATTTTTGGTGGGCAGGTTGCTGCATCTGTCTTCCTCTTCTGTACTGACGCCTGAGTGTATGGTGTCACAAAGCCCCAGTGAGCACTGTGCAAGTGCTCTAATTGTAGTAGCTTTTCCTGGGCACTATCAATGAATGTTGGCAGCAGAAAGCTGCAGAACTAGATCATGACATGCTGAGTGACAGGATGATAAAATGGCAGATGAAATTAAGAGTTGAAAGATCTAATCTGGTGTGCATAGAGAAAAACTATCCTAATTAGATGTGCGCAGCAGTTGGGTTTCTGCTGGTTGTTGTCATTCAGGAGGAGTGTTTTTTTTCTCTGTACATGGAGATTACTCTATAAGAACATGTCAAATGAGTAGAGTCAACACTGGACATGATTACAAAAGACAGAGAAAACAAAAGAGAAAATATTATTGTACCATCATGTTGCCTCTGTCCGGAATGCTCTGTGTGGCCATGGTCTCATCCCCCTGCTGTGGAAAGTGTACAGTGGACCTGGGAACAGTACAGAGGAGAGTGCCAGGTCTGGTCTTGGCAACAAGGAATGATGGCTGTGGAGGGAACTCCTACATGCGTTGTTACCTTTTAGGCTGGCAAGAGGATTGATTTGGAAATCTTGTAGAGATCTGAAGCAATGAGTAATGTCATGGGAGGATAAGAAAGAAGTGAAGAGGCGAAGGTGAACAGGAAAGAATCGGTTCAAACACAAGAATTAGAGGTGCGTCAGATTAATTAATTGGTGGGGCTCAGCGTGAGCAAAGGAGGTACTGTTTTGCACAATGTGTGGTTAAATTTTGGAACTTCTTGCGGTTAGAAGTGCTGAATTTCAAAACTTCGCGGAAGCTCAAACAGTTAGTCAAATCCAGGCAAGAAAATTGAATTGAGAGATTAAAAAGTGATACGCTGCCAAACCCCATGTCTGCTAAAACACCTTAAAATTGGAAGAGCATGCTGGGGAAGTATGTTTTCTTTGTATGTTCCTCCTGAAGTAACTGCCATTGGCTGCATTTGGAGACAGGATGCTGAACTTGCTTATCCTTTAGTGTGATACAGTTTGATGTTTCCTGGAGCAAGGAATTTTCAGGCACATTTGTGCTTACAGTTATTGCCACTCTGTTTAATGAGAAAACAGGACTGAAAGGAAAGCTGGAGTATTACTTTCCAAGTAAATGCTGACGTAGTCCTTTGTACGTGTGTTCTGAACTTATGTCTGTCTTCTTGCATAGTAATGATAGTAAAAAATATTGAGAAGATGCTAACACTGATAGATCATAACATGGAGTATGCAGGATTTTATCCTTTGATTTCCTTTGGACTTGAACTTGGAAACAACCACATCTGTTAGTAGGACTTCCAACTCAGAGGCAAGACAGTGCATATTACCTGTATTTTTTATCTTCACTAGCTAGGACAACGAGGATGAATTTATCCTTCCTTTGAGGGAGAGAGTATTCAGTTCTGTTGGAATAAAAAACCTGGCTTATTTGATTTCCTTTTAGCATGCATTGTGCTAGCACAGGAAGTATTCCACAGAGACTGCTTAACAGGCAATAAAAAAATGTAGTGATGAGTATTTTAGAAGCATGAGCAGTAAAAGGAGGTGCCATGAAGAGAGTGAGTTGCTTTAGTACAAATCCAGAAAGCCACTAGATTTTTATTTCTGTGTTTTCAGTGAAAGCTAAAGTAGAGAAACAGTGAGAATATTTAGTTTTGTACTTGTGGTAAAGTGAAGCCCATTCAGTGTTAGCCATTAGAATATTAATTTCTTGTTCCCTAAGTGTGTTGGTCAGACTTTTTAATTTAATCTGCTGCATTGTTCTATAGCTAGAAAGATGATATCTTTATTTATTTTTTGTATGTTCAAAGGAAAATTAAAACACAGAATCTGACATCAGCCTTAGTTTCTGTTGTATGCACTGTGTATGGATTGCTATATAGAGAAAGAGCTAATTTAATTTTTTGCAGAAAAGTGGAAGTAGTTTGTTACAGTTAGGGGCTGCTTGTGTGTTCTTTTCTAATGGGAGTAGGAAGCTGTGCCCAGGCTGAAAGATGGGTGGAGCAGGGGCCCTCGTGTCCTACACTGCATGTAGTGTGCCTCGTGTACTGCAGCCTGGGCAGTTCTGTGATGTGAGTAGCAGGAGGAGAACAGCAGTGAGAAGAGGTCTTGAAGTGATGCTCTTTAGTATGTCAGATTTATTCTAGTAATTAAACTGTATTTTTTTTATTTTTTTGGAGAGAAGAGTGTTCTTACCTACAAACCCCAGAATAAAGACCACTTGTCCTGAAAGGCTATGTTCAGTAGCCTTTCAATTGTGCAGGCACTCTGTCCACAGGTCACTCTTTCTGTGGGTATGTATTTTTCAAAATCCTCCTGTGGGATCTGTGAGAATTCTGCCCTGTAAAAACAGATTGCTCTTGTTTTCTGTGTGTTCTTTCAAGAAGTAGTAAGACTTTGAAACCTGACTCTTTACAATAATTATTATGTTAAAGTTAAAAGAAAGGTGCAAAATAAGATGTCTGTGGCATTTAAGACTTTATTTAGTCTTTCCTGATTCTTTACATCATTAGCATGTGGGTTTGTGAGTAGCACCGGGTTTTATCTGAAGTACCTGTGGATAGCTGGAAGTAATCCTTTGATCACAGCCCTTCATAACCCTTTGTCTTTCTCTGCATAGCCCTTGACTGCAGGTAGGCCGACAGAAAGATGATTAAATGCACTCTTTTAGCCTTTACTATGCAGTACAATTGATCTGCAACCTCTTAATCTGACTAAATTCCCAGTCTGAATGTGTTACATAGCAAGTCAGTGATTTTGACACCATGAGAGCCCTTCACGCCTTGTCCACTCATTCTGAATCTGCATCTATCTTATTATCTGGCAGTATAAATAGAGATTAGGTGCAAGCATGTAATAATATTTCTGTTGAGTCAGCTGGAGCATGTCATAGCATTTATCTTGACTTTAGAAAGAAAACCGTATCTGATCTGGCATGGAATCTGGTGTAGAAAGTTACCACTTAGAAAACTGAAAAAATGAGTATCAATAGATTGTGCCAATTCATGGATTTCTGTTGTGCTTTTGTGGTATTTTTTGACCAAAGTTGTCTGAACTTTATGGGAACCTGGACTGCCATTTAGTTTGTCTGAGCAGTTGGAGGCATCTGGATTTTGTAGTTATTCCACATGTACTTCATGGGGTTCTGTAAGTCTAAAGGTAAGTGCTAACTAAGTACCAGTTCCAAGATCTGGAGTTCTTGAAGAACTGATAAACATAAAGTTTTTGTTAATTTAATTTGAGTTAGGAGGTTGTTCTTTGTCAGCAAATTATTGGAACAGGCTCTTTTTCTCCCCAGCTTGGCTTAGTTTTACTCTGTGCAAGACAAAAATTAGGCTTCAAAGTGCTTCTTTGCTGCTTGAAACAGAAAATGCCTCTGGCATAGCTTAGTGTATTTCTCTTTGTTACTTGCTGTGCCTCAGCCAGTTGTTCCACATGGGCAGAGATGTTTTCAGTAGTTGTGGACTGTGTGAGCCAGGACAAACTTTGCTGTGCCAGTAAAGAATGTGGCTGTAAGGTTCTGAGAAGTGTGCTGCTTGCCAGAGGCCTTGATTGTCCATTTCGAGCCCAGGTCACCCGATGTTGCAGATACCACAGCCTTTGCAACTGAAGGAATAGTGTGTAGGTGAGGTAACAGTGCTGCAGCAGCTTTTAATTTTCAATTTATGCAGGTCTTGTTCCTGTCCCTAGACTAATCACTACTTTGTGCAGCTGTTCTGGAAAATGGGTTGGGGAGCTGCTTTGGTTGTTCCACCTGCTAAACACAAAATCAGCACAGCTAAAACATAGAAGTCACCCACTCCTCCTAGCTGGATCAGTCTGCTCTTTCTGTACACCGATCAGCTGCACAAACACTTTTCCCAGTGCAGTGAAGAGCTGGGAATGAGTGATGGGAGGCAGATTTGCCTAGGGTGGTTCTGCTGTTGGAGGAGCGGCAGTAGGCTGTGGTCTACTGCTCAACGTGTCTGAGGTTCCCAGACTCTAAGCCTTCTCTTCACAGCAGAAATTGCCTAACTTCTCATCACTGTGATTGGTTGGTTGATTTTTTTTCCCAGAGAGATGATAATTTCTAATGAATATTTTAAAGTATAATTTTACCAGATAAAATATCGAGACTCCTTAGTGGAAGAATATGATGCTGATCTTTTTATGCCTTTTATGATGGGATAGTAGTATTTGAGATTGAAGTTACTAAGTTTTTTCTCTCATTTGAGACTCTGCGGTGGTGTTATTTTTGTGCTACATTATTCTCTTTGCTCTCTCTAACTGAATATATATACACATATGTATATATATGTATGTATGTGTGCATATATATTATATAACAGCTCGAGAAGTGGGCTTGCATGAGCTTTCATAAAGGTCAACATGGCCAAGTACAAGGTCCTGCACTTGGGTTAGGGTAACCCCCAGTATCAGTGCAAAGTGAGGGAGGAAAGGACTGAGAGCATCTCTGAGGACAAGGGTGTGCTGGTAGATGAGAGGCTGGACATGACCCAGCAATGTGCACTTGCAGCCCAGAAAGGCAGTTCTGTCCAGGGCTGCAACAAAAGCAGCATGGGCAGTATGTTACAGGAGGGGATTCTGTCCCTCTGCTCTGCTGTGCTGAGACCCCCCCTGGATTGCTGTGTCCTGCTCTGGGGCCCCCAGCATAAGAAGGATGTGGACTTGCTGCAGCAGGTACAAAGGAGGCCACAAAGATGATTAGAGAGCTGGAGCACCTTTTCTGTGAAGACAGATGGAGAGAGCTGGGTCTGCTCAGCCTGGAGAGGAGGAGGCTTCAGGGAGACCTTACAGATGCATTCCTCAAGAGAGGAATGGTGATGCCTCAAGAGAGCTGGTGAGAAAGACGGGGACAGACTTTTTAGTAGGGCCTATAGCAGTTGGACAAGTAGTAATGGTTTTAAGTGAAAGGAGGATGGATTTAGCCTAGATGTAAGGAGGGAATGTTTTACAGTGAGGGTGGTGAGGCACTGGCACAGGTTTCCCAGAGAAGTTGTGGATGTGGCATCTCTGGAAGCATTCAAGGTCAGGTTGGATGGAGCTCTGAGCAAACCGATCTAGTTGCAGATGTCCTTGCTCATTGCAGGGGGTTTGGACTAGATGTGTCTTAAGGCCCCTGCCAACCAAAACCATCTATGGCTCTCTATTGTCTAAAAGTATGAGCTGTATTTAGCTCATACTTTATTCTGAAGTGGTCAGGGTGAAAGCATTTAAAGTATTCACACATACACAGTCTGCATAGAATTTTAAAATCTGCTTTTCTTGAAATCTGTTGCCCTTTCTTAGGTCCCCAAATACTTGTCACAACAGTGGAGTAAAGCTTCAGGAAGAGGTGAAGTGGGAAAACTAAGGATTGTCAAGTAAGCCTTTACACTACATTTACTGGTTGCATTTCTTAGAAGTTACCTGTGTAAGATAAGAATGTGTTGCACCTGTTCTAAGACATAATCCTGTTTCTTGCCAACAGTGTGCGTATTTCTCTGATCCATGAACAGTGTTTGCTTGTGTAGTGATTAGGAATATAAATTGTACAAAATTATACTGGGGAGTCTCTCTGTCCAATTACATGAGGTTTAATTTCTTGGGTTTAAGGAAACCTAGCTGCAGAATTTCCTTTTATTTACATGTGTTATTTTGCTGCTTCTGTTCTCACATGCTGGCTTTTCCCGTTTATTCTTGGGCATCAGCATAACAAAAATTTGAACAGCTCAGGAGTGAAGACAAATGACAAAACTAGAATTTGAATTTGCTTTTTTATCAGGAAAGCTAAACTTGAGGAATTAGGTTGTGGAAGCATTGTTAAATATTTTTTAGTATTTATATATTTATTAAATATTAAATATTTTCTTTTTCAGAAATCAAGGAAGAACAGAAGTAAGTAATTGCTAAAGTTTATGTTTTGAATTCTAAAAACTGTTTAGAACGTGCTTGTTTCTAATGTCACATATTTTTTGTTATACCTCTAGTGAAGTGTTGTACCACAGAATCAGGAGGAGAGAGTTCTCTTAGTAGCTCTGCCCATAGATGCCTGTGGGACTTGCATCAGGTCTCTCTGTTCCCTCGCTTTGTTTACCTTCTCTTCAAATGCTTTGAGATGTGATAGTACAAAAGGCTAAGGAGGATGCACAGGAAAAGCACATGGTCCTGGTATGAAGTATCCCTCTTCAAGCTTCCTTAGCTTCTGTACTGAGCGTACAATGTGAATATGGCAAAGGAGCTGTGTTTAAACCTCTTCTGGGCTGTCATTCTCCTCTCCCGCAATTCAGGAGTCCCAGGCTAGTAACACTTGTTGTGGTACTTCAGCACTTTTTCTGGAACTCAGCTGGCTGTGCAGAGCATTTTTCAGCACTCATACTGAGCAATGGCTGAAAGCCTATTATGCCATGTATTTTAACAATTAAAATCAAGTTGTTCTCTGACTTCAGGAGGAAGTAATTTACAACTTTTTGAAAGTTGAGTAAATTTTATTAAGTACATTAAAGCTTTGAATTCTGTATTTCAGCAAGAGATCAGTGTGGAAGGACTCATATCACCCTTTATTTTTGAAATAGAAATGTGATATACTACTTGTGTTTTCTCTCTTTTTGTTTCCCCATAACTTGTGAAACAGTGTAATTGAGTCTGTTTGGTAACACTGTGGTAATTGTGACTGTTAGGTCTCATTTACTTTGAATGAAGAGCTTGCAAGCATCAATGATATTGGAGGAAAGCCGGCTTCAGTCAGTGCACCAAGGGAACATCCATTTCTTCTGCAAAGTGTGGGAGGACAGACTTTAACTGTGTTCACAGAAACTTCAGTAGGTAAGTTAGAATTAAAGTTATTATGACTCCAGTATGTCTGCTTTCAATAAACTCAGTGCTGTAAAAGACAGAAGACTCATAAGTCAGATTTTGGCTGTTGTGTTGTTTTCTGCGTAGATAACACTGTTGTAGTTTTTCTGTGTCTGTCTTTTTACTTGGTGTGATTGAGCAACTGATTTAAGTTCTCCAGGATTATCATGTACATTTCGGCTCTGAGTCTGCTGCAGAGAGCAGAGAGAACATGGAATGTAACACAGAGTGCAGTATATTGTGTACATTCTCCTTTAGGGTTTTGACTGAAAAACCATGGTTTTGTGTTCCCATGTATTTTTTGTATGAACTGGTATTTGTTTTTTTCTCCTTGAATTGGTCTCTGCTGTGAATATAATTTTATAAGAATGCTGATTTTCCTCTGTTCATTTTTTTATTTACTCAATTAAAATTTTGCATTTCCTAGCAACTAGAAACAGTTATCTGAGGACCATGGATTTACTGAGGAGAAGTTATTATATTAACTTCTTTTAATATAAGTTATTATGTATATTATATATTTAGAAGTTATTATATGGAAATTATTATATAATCAAAGGGTAGTTAGTTACATGAGAAATGATTGGGATGAAGCACTGAATAAGCGTAAGCCCAGTCAAAATTGTTTTTGTTTGAGATTAGCAAACGTAACATGCAGCCAATGAGTTTTCCTGAAACTGATTTAAATGCAAAATGGCTAAAATCTTTTGCTGTTGCATTTAAGTTGGTACAGTGACAGTACGATCAAAAATATACTTTATTGTGCTGTTCCTGCTTGACTATTTTTTGCTTTGAAAAATGAACATGACACAAATATTCCAAATTCCAATCAGATTCCTTACAGGCACCATGTTTCTGATGTTATACTCATGTACTTAAATGTGTAGGCATGTTTTGAGCTCAATGTCCGTTTTCAACAAATTTCAAAGTGAATTATGGCTAGTGGGAAAACAAGTGGCTAAAGAGTGGACTGTCCAGATGTCCCAACTGAAAGAAATGCTGCTACTGTATTGGAAGCCAGAAAATCCCCATGGAAAAACCCACTATATTGACCATGAAAAAACACTCAGTAAGGACTTACATGTCTTTGCACGTCAGTTGATCCACAGTAAGGTAGTAATAGGAAATTGAAATTCATGCATTCCTAGGTTCTGAGACCAGTATTTGTCTTCATATTATAATTAGCATATTTTTTTTCTGAAAAGCATCTTGTCCTTTTTCTTTTTTCAATTTGCACCACGTAACACAAGCAATATGTCAGTTTGAACCACAGGCCAAAGATTAAGCTGGTATGGAACTGAAGATGTCATAGAGAAGGGTGCAATTGAGGAATTAGGCAAATGAAATGTGGATAAAAAAGTGCTTCATGCCCTGTTCCTCTCAGTCAATACCCTTACTGAGGACTGACTTAAAATCAACCAGAGCAAATGGCATAAAGTGGTTGGGTTTATTTTGTACAGGGTGGGGTTTTTTTTGATTGTGGGTTTATGATTTGTTCCCCCTTCCACCCTTTTTTTTGAGCATATTGAATGTCCTAAGATCTATTCTCTGTGTAGTCCTTTAACCCTGGGATCCTTCCTTATGTTGGAGTGACTGTCTTTTTGATGGCTTTTCTGAAATATGCTGTGATCTTGGAAGATGCTGTAGGCAGTTTATATATTCTGGATAATTCAGCACTTCACATTGACTCATCAGGTCATTTAGAGAAAGCAAAAAAGATCAAATTTGACAAGTAATTTAATATTTTCTGCATGATGTAATTTCTAGTCTTCTGAATGGATTTTCTGTGAGTTTTGTTTTGCTTTGTCTTAACTGAACTTGCTTCTCCTACTTGTAGTGTTGGAAGAAATCCTTTAGTTCTTTCATTGTAAATGCCTGCGTCTCTGGTGGTCCCATATTTCTTAATGGACAGAAGTAGGCTTTTCTGAGGTGAATTTTATTGTATCCAAAATATAACGAATTGCAGTTTCTTGCTCTTCTGCAGTGTGTATCTGAGCTGATAGGAAGCTTGGTAAAGTGGCTCCCATCCCAGATACTGTTAAAAATCTGGCCTGTGCTGGCATTCACACGTGCTGTGTCTTCTGTTTGGATTAGCTCTGGGATTTCTCCCATTTCTTTTCTTTTCTTTTCTTTTCTTTTCCTTTTTCTGTAATTTGAAATAGCCTCAGTGAATAATACTGAGTACTCTGAAGGTGGTAGTTGCAAAGTGTCTCCCTAGTTCCTTTCCAAGGCTGTTGCACATGTGGACATTGCATTGTCTCCATCGCTGGGCAGATCACTGAGGCCTGTGGTGGTGTTCCTGGGCATGAGTGTAGCAAAGCTGATGGGAAGCATGGCTTCTGTCGTGTCTGCAGAGGGATCCAAAGCACACTTGTCTCTTGCTGTCTAGATCTTGCTGTCTAGGCTGGTTTTGGTGTTATTTCTGCATTAAATATGAACTACATTCTGTTCCATAAACATCACCATATGTACATCAACAGTTGCTATGCTACAATGCTATTTGTGCTTCCAGTCGTTTTATGTCATCTTTGTCATCAGCTATCATAGCTGTGGTTTTTTGGCGGGTGAAAAGCAGAAGATTTTGCATGTATTTTAATGTGTCTTATTGAACAAAATGAATTCTTTGTATGTGCATATAGCTAGAAACTATCTAGTGGCAATTCATGGGCCTGGTGCATAGGGTATATTTGGTTAAAATTATTTTCTGAGCTTCCCACTGGCAGACACCCTAGCATAAGATAATACTGTGATTTACCAGTTTCTTTCTTCATTGAAGGAATGGGAAGACACTTTTGTTAAACATTTAACTGCAAACTTTTCTGATTATGATTATACATTACTTTCCTTATTGCTTTTGTTGCCCGATGCTTAATTTTTCTGCCAGAACATAATTTAGGTTTGCTGGCTCTTAATATAAATGAAAGTGCAGCTTTTTTAGAGATAATGATAAAAGTTTCTTATTGAACTGGTTTTTGGAAAAATGTGCTACTGATATGACTTGTGAAAACACAGATCTTGGCAAGCAATTGCGTCCCAGACTGTAAAGGACTGATGGGTGGAGGAGAAGATTTTACACTGTAGACACAGATAAAATATAAGATATTTCTGTAAAGTTGGATGAGATGATTCATTTTATTTAAATTTTGAATATATCTTCACAACTCCCCCTTCATAAGTGGGATAGCCGTAATGTCTATTTTTGCATCTTTAAATTCTTTCATGCTCTTTCCATCTTACTGGAAGTAAAAAGTGTTCGGAGAATTCCATTGACAGAACTCATACCAGAGCTTTGCTTCTGAGCAGCATTCGTGCATGGATTGTATCACTGTTTCATGCTTCACAGAACATTGCTGGCTTTTAATATATTGTTTTTCTTCAGTTTCCTGAGCTTTTTCTCATTCAGAAATTCAGTTAATGACACTCAATTATTTTTTGTGCTCTTATTCAATAATACAGACAACTCTGCCTGTATACCCAAGAACAGCTCCTTTATTCCTGCATTCCTTGAAAATTCTCCCATTGTTTTGAATTGTTGGGGTTTTTTCCTTTATACAGCTTCTCATATATGAAAGGACCTTTTCTGAATTTGTACATGAATCACACCTACCATATAACATACAATGTGCAATTGTATTCCAGTGAAAATTAATATTCAGAGGTTTTTATTCTGTATTTTGTATATATGTATTTTTAAATATCAGCTATGTCCAGCCATTAAAGAAATGTAAAGGGAACAAACCCTAATAAAAACCTTTCATTAAAGCAGTTACTTCTTTAATTACACTTAATTATTCTCAGTAAAATACAGTGTGCTCAGAATCTTGATGCTTTGTTATACTGTTTCCAATTCTATTAGATAAGTGTCTGAATTCTGAAATTCCTAATCAAACTGGTATTTAGGAAATAAACACTCTCACTGTTCTGCCATCTTAGTGCAGCTTGATGAGGAGTTTTGACGTGTACCTGTCTACATTAACTACTTTCCAATTGTTTCTGTTCAGGCTGTCCCTTAACCACATATTCCAGTCTCCAGAAGGTTTTGGCATCTAACCTAATGCTTCATTGTTCTGTTATGTACTTCAGTCTTTTCTGGATTGTTAGCAGAAGCAGAAAACCTATCAGCAGCCTCATGATCAAAAGAAATAGAAGCAACAGCAGCCTTTCAAATCTATGTCATTTATGCAAATTTCCAAATATTTTTGAGAATCATAAAGATGAAACCCTTCATCAGAAAAGAAGAATTTGAGGCTCAAGCTAGTTTAATTACAGACATCATTTTGATGGCTCAAAATTTTGTGTGTATTATTGAGACATGCAGTCCATTTAGAAAACAATTGCAGTTGCTTACATCATACCCCTTCTCCATCTCAAAAAAAATGGAAATTATGTTTATTTAATTACTTAATATGCTTGTTGGAGGGTCAAAAAAGTACTGTAAAGCAGGTTCAGCTAGCTGGCAGGGATAAGCTAATTTTATTTTCATTTCTGTTATTAAAACTATAGACTGTTAATTCCTGTACAAATTTAAACAACTGAGGATATAACACACAAAATATATAGTCTATTAGAATGGGCACAGTGTGATGGGAATAGTTTTTTTGCATACTTCATTGATTTAAAATACCTTTTGTTTCCAGTCTCATTGATGTATGTGTAAAAAACCAACACCCTACCACCACCCACTACTACAATGACAGCAAAAAATCCACTAACAACAAAAAACCCCAACTAACCAACCCCAATCTGTTGACGTTTATCAGTGATGTTTATTAACTCTTGCATGTTGTAGAGGAGGCTGAGCAACTGTAGTCTGCATTAATGAAATATATTGAGTAGACATAGTACAATTTCCTTTACCTTCTTCATTGTATTAATGCTGAGAAGATTTTTAAAGCAGAACTTGTGACCTAATCATAACAAAACTGAGTTGTCTAATGATGACGAAGAAAAATGCCACTTTTTTACAAGACTTGAATTTTGTCTGGCTTTTTGTCTCTGCTGTTGAGGGCATATACAAACAAACGCACTTTCCCTGTAGACATGAAGTACATTTATTGCTATTTGAATCGGAAATGCTCTTACCAATGTTCAAGTGCGATGCTTTTGGCAATAGTTTCAGTGAGGTAGCTCTGTGAGTGAGGTCTTCCACTGAAACTGAGCTGAAATTGAGCAGCTTTAAATCCAGTTCCATCTTGCTTCTCACTTCAGACGTGTTTATATGTTTGTATGTTCTTCATTTCATCCTCTCTGCTTCTTGTGTGTGTACTGAATGTTTCCTTCATTAAGCTACAATTGAGTTAGGATATTGATTGGGCATTTATTTTATGTCATGCTGTAAATGTGCCAAATATGCACAAAAAAATTACATCAACAAGAAAATACTCGGTTTTCTGCAAACAGGTTATCCTGAATGTATGTCTGAAAGTTGGCAGGGATCTTTACTCACTTTGTGAATACTCACAGCTGGGAAGGGACCATGTAGTGATTGTTTCTCATAGAGGAAGCAGGGGCCCTCAGCTGCTAAGACTAATGACGGCCACCTGGTGTAAAGAAAGAAGGAGCTGTAAGATACTGGTTTTTATGTTTGCATTTAGGCCTCAGGCTCTCAAGCCATCTCAATGAGAAAAGAGGGATAGAAGCCTTTAAAGTCAGCAAGAATCAGTAGCAAGAAAAAGATTTTCTAAAATATTTTATGTTTTCAGTTCTTTTAATACCCAGCTTGTAAATGGCAGGAATTATAAACCTAACTGAACTTGAAAATTACTCTCTGAGTTAGAGCAGTAATTCAGTCTTGCCTGTAAGTAAATAGTCTGTAAAGACAGCTATAACTTGCCTGAGTTGAAAGCAAAGGACAAGTTTGTTTTACCATTTCTAACTGTGCTTCAGGGAAGTGAAAATGTTCTTTTTGTTCTCTGCATCAGAGGATGCATAAAAAGGAGAAATACAGGAGGAACAGTCAAATATTATGCTGACAAATAAATGGAGGAGTTTAATCTTATGTAGGACTTGGTAGGAGTTACAACTCCTGGTTACCACAATACATCTACTGGCAGCCATTTCTTGAAATGTGGGATTCCAATTTCTTGCAGAAAACTGCTTCTGAATCTGACTCTGCCATTCACCAGAGTCATAAATTTTAGCAAGTCACTTTACAACACTGTGTCTGTTTCATACATGCTTATGATTCTCTGCCACATGGAACAGGAGATGTTTCTGATTATATGTATTTGTTGTAGTTGACAAGTACAAATACTTGACAAAAAAATACCAATGGACTATAGTATCGTTTGAGGACAAATAATCAGAGAGGAAAAAACTTGAAGAAATAAATTATTCCATGGCCTATATAGAAAGGGTAGAGATGATGTTGATCAAGGTCAAAAATTTACCTAATGCCAATTAAGAACATTCTCTGCAGAACCCTGATTATTTTTGTAGTATACAAAACGGTTTGTCTAGACTAACCAGTGAGATAAATGAATAATGTACATTGCTTGAGCATAATCCTCCTACTGATTTTGTATAAATGTGTAACTTTATTGTCACAGAGCTCAGTCAGAGGTGAAATAGAGTTCTCTCATTTAAGTTGTGAGTTTGGGCACTAAAGGACTTTTTTTTATTTGTTGCTCCTGGTAGCAAATTATTCCTCAGAAGGTTTATTTATAAACACTAAACAAATCCAGTAATTTTGATTTTATCATAATTTATCATTCTTTACTTTGCAACCCAGTTGTTGGATGTAATTTCAAATAATCAACACAGACACATTAAGATTACTTTTCTGTTTATTTTTTTTCCAGAAAACCAATCAGAAGAAAAATCAGAAAGCGGCAGTGCTGGTGAGTACAAACACTTTCTTTGAAGCACTTGTGGAATTACTTATTACTGCAGGTTTTGAGTTTTGCTTCTTAAGAAATTGATAGATTAAAAAAAAAAGTGTCCTTTTTGTTGTATTTTGTAGATTATCATAACATTAAAAAATAACTTCATTAACTGTTTCTCTGCTGTACCCTAAAGTTTAAATTAATATTTTTTATTTAAAAGAAGGGGAATAAAATGATGAGCGAGAAGTTTAGAAATGTATTGTTCTTTGCAATGTTGTTTTAGATTTTTCTATTTATTTCTCAACCTTTTTTTTTGTTTCAATTTATTGTTTGTCTATGTTTAGTTTGAATTATTTTCTTTTGGTTGGAAAGTTTGTAACACATTTCCAGGTCTTTTGTTATTTGATTCCAATTGCATAAACTAAGCAGCCATAAAAATAGTCCATAAAAAGTAGTATTATCTCTGGTGCACATGAATTAAATAGTACTGGGACTGGAGTGGCACCTGTTAAGTGGTAATGGCACAGATAGGAGATGGCTCATGTGAAAGATGTGAAAGAATTTCAAAGTCCTACATTTCTTAAAGGCATTTCCTAAACATGAGTCTAAAGCTAGTGGGTGTTTAAAATGTCTTCTTGAAAGTAGTTTTTGGATACTTGAACATGGAGACGTCTGCTTTTTCTAATCTCTGATTTCTTTGAATTGCATTTCAGCGTCAAATATTGTCAAAAGTATATAGTTTGTATCTGGCTAGAAGTAGGGTTTGGGTTTTGTTTTCTGTAGCAGGGAATTTTTTGTAAAGTGGAGATTTCCTTCTATTACATTGGCCTAAGCATGTCAGAAGACTGGTGTTAGGAATGTTATAGTCTGCAGACTTGTACTGGATCCAAGGTGTGTTTTATAGCTTGCAGTTCTTTTCAGTTAACTGGTTAAAGCTGTTCACTCTGATTCTGTGTGTATTGTGGTGCAGTTTTAAAGAAGGGCTACTTCTTAGAGATTGGTATTTTATACCACTTGAAAACTGAGATTCACTGCTGCTCAGTGTCTCGTGTAAATCAGATACTGAGATTTTAACTGCTAAAATGAATCAGAATTTCGATACTTCCATTTAGTTGTGTTTTTAGTTGTAAGGGTGCACTCTTGGTTTTGTTTTGGTTTGGTTTGTGTTTGAATGGTTGAATTGTCCACTCTTCACTTGGTGCCTCCTCCGTGTTCTGTGAATGTTGTGTAAGATGGCCACGTGCTTAGTTGTTTGTATTTTTGCTTCGGCCAGAAGAATGAATTACTGTATGGTGTGAGCTATTTAAATATGCTGACAAGATGAGTTCTAAACCCATTTTATGGAATCAAACTGGTTATGGATTTACTCCCTGGGTGATGGTAGTTGGTGACACAGGGGCATATAAAGGAGGACTCTCAGCCATCGGTTATGCTATTTGCTTATTCACTGTTCTCTCAAAATCATTGTGGAACTCAGATGATCTTTCCCAAACCACCTCTCAGGTTATTTAGTACTCAATTTTTCTGTTAATCTACTGTTTCTTGGCCTACATCAAGTACTTTTGAGTCAAAGATGATGTCTTTTATGTATTTATTTAGCATGTTAGCATAACAAGATTCTTTTGGATCTTACTGAAATAAAATATGTAAGGTTCATTTATGGTAAGTAAAGAAAATAAATGAGATATGACATTCAGAAACCATTTGAATTACATCTTTAAATTTTTTTTATATTGGTAAGGTGCTGTCAAACTTTAGAATTTATGTTGTAAATCTTTAGTATTATGTCTGACATTTTGAAGCACATTTATTGTTGCAATACTTGTGAACCACCTAGAAAAGCCACGATAGTGTTGCTTCTCTACATGATGCTGTTTGAGAGAGACTGTGAGTGATACTGGATCAGACCAAAGGTCATCTGGCTGGTGTCCTGTCCTCAGTGGTGGTTGGCAGCAGGTACCTTGAGATGAGTGTAAGAACAGTGTAGAGCCACAATGGTACCTCCCTGAGATACTTCTCATAGAATCATAGAGCAGTTTGCTTTGAAAGGGACCTTTAAAGCTCATGTAGTCCAACACCCCTGCAATGAGCAGGGGCATCTTCAATTAAAACAGGTTGCTCGGATCTCTGTCTGACCTAACCTTGAAGGTTTCCAGAGATGAGCATCTGCCTTCTCTGTAGGCAACCTGTTCCATCTTCTTCCAGCCTTTAGTGATTCACAGCTCAGGGGGTTTCAGAACCAGAAGTGATGGTGTTTTACCTAACAGGACCTTATGGATTTTTCTTCTGTGAAGTGTCCCTGTTGGCTGAACCCATGTAAAATCTTTAGTATCCATAATATCTTGAATGATCTTTACAGTCAAAATATTCAAGAATCAAGACATATGTGAGACAAGTTTCCTTAAACTAAATTTGAGTTCCTTTTGCGTTTTACCATTTTAGATCAGTTTTTCCATACAGAAGTCCTATTTGTTTAGAGCTTGTGATAAACAGTGCTTGGTGATTCAACTAGTGTTGTTTAGTGCCTGAAGGCTGGTTAATGCTAAAAGTGAAAGGAGCATAGCAAATGGCACGCTAAGCTAAAGGAAAAGAGAAACGAGGATTGGCTTTGCTCGGTCCTATATGAGGATGAGCAAGCGATTTAAATCCAAATATGTGTATGTGGTTCTTGTTTGTTTATGGCGTTGCTTGCACCTACCTGAAAGTGCTGTCAGTGGTGACAGAAGCTGTGAAAACCAAGTGTTTGTGCCAATATAAAGTGTGACCTGCTCCCCCCCAATAAAAATGCTCAGATGCTCTTGCTCTGAGTCTGTGTAGTCTGCTGAGAATGATACAGTAAAGAAATGCATTCTCATCTGAGAGCGAATTCAATTGGGTGCCGTCCTTGTGGAAGTACAATATAGGGAAGCTGCATGGGCAGCTTTGAGCATGTAGACAGACAATATAGAGTGAATTTAGTATTAAAGTTTTACCTATTGTGAGTGTATGAGCGTGACTGCAGATACAAATATACAACACTCAAACTGTTTGTAAATATCACTTCCTTAATTTCTTGATATTATAGTAAAAAAAAGGATTCACATGTTAATTATGCATATGTTGGAATATTTGAAATTCACTGTGTGATGATAACCACTGAACTCCACGTGATAGAATCAGGAATTTTTTGGTAAAGACAGAGACTTCTTACGGTATAACATGGGGTGGTATAAAGCTGCTAAAGGCACATTTCATTTTATCCTCTTTCAAGCAGTTAACATATATTAATTAAACTTCAAAAGCAAAACTCTAACTGAAAAATGATTGTCAAGAGGAATAAAACAGTAACTTCTAATTTAAATACTAGCTTGCAACTCAGTGTTGAAGATAATTTAGATGTGGATTCTGCCATTTTCAAGACACAGAAACAGTTTTTTGTATTGGAAATATAACTGGGTTTGTTGGCAGATAAATACAATGCAACTTAAAATACAAGCTTCCCAGGAGCTGTAATCAGTGTGAGACTCCATTGATAGCTGTTGAAACACACAAAGAATCAATGATTCCTGCTTTAAGGTATATGTAGTCAAGGCCTATGGTACTGGTTATAATAAATACTGCGGAAGAACAGGGAAGGTGCAGTTGTAGAATAGCAAAAGGATACGGATTTAATGTAGGTCAGCACTAACTGGAATTAAATTTTTTGAGAATTTTTGTAAATGTCCTTGGTGTCCTTAGAGTCTGGCTATTTATTTTAGTATATTGTATGAATAGTCTAGCATATATGTCTGAGCAAACTAATGTACTTAATTGTCATACAGTTTCTCTCCTGAGAACAGAACCTGATGCAAAATAGTGGGAGTTAATCCCATGGCCATATTTTGTTCTTCTGTAATGTCTATGTCCAGCTTGTAGAAGTACTGAACTAAACAGAAGTGTGCTTTTGGCTTGTACCAGAGTTCTTGGTTTTCCTTATGACTCTTGAGGAATTGCAGGAATCTAGCCCTGCCAGGCATTGCAGATCATGACTTCACAAATTGTGTTTGTCTTCTATGAGGTTATTTGCTGATTGTTGCAGTTCACCCACCTACCAGCATGGTCACATTTGATGGGTTCAGATTTTTGGAATATTGCAAATTCAGAGCCTTGAATGATGGATCAAAGGGGCAGAGGAAAATCAAATGTTTTCTTTCTTGGCCAGTACAAGACTGACATGTAACAGATGTAAGGCTTGCAGGAGTCAGTTTCAAAGTAAATAAAATGGAGGAACTCTGGGGGAAAACCCAGAAATCATAATCTTGGTGTGGCAGAAAAGTTATAGGAATGGACTTTTATCATCATATGGGAAGGCGTAAGCTTACGTGTTAGATTTCTGCCCTGTTGGGAAAGAACTTTATTTGCTGTTCATTTTAGAAAATGTGTTGGAAATGTCACAAGACCTGGCAGTGCTGCAGGCCTTAGATAATGTTAGTATTGATAAGACTTCTAACCTCAAAAGTACCTTTTCCTCTCTTTAGCTGATTCTTATCAGTCTGGCTGGCAGGACCTTTAATTTGTCTCCTCTGAGACTACCAGTTTCAGTACTGAGAAAATGTACTGCTTTATCCCTAATACTTGCCAAAGGCCTTCTTTAAGTAGTAGAGAGGCAATAAATGACTGGGTTTGGTGTTACAGTTGCTTGTTCTGTTTACATTTTTTTCATGCTTAGCCTGTTCATTGCTGGTTTGTTTGCTTATTTTTTCTTCCTGATTGAGAGAGTCTATATCCACCTCTGACCTGTTGGTTTTTTTTTCACTTCATCTGTTTGCTATGGTACAAAATCAAGAATCTCCTAGGGGCTAACAAATAGCTTTCTGTGGAGCTGCAGCAGGAGATTTGTAGCTTGAAGTTTTCTATTAACAATTTTTTAAAAAAGTTAATTCCTCTTACTTCTGCTACAATAAAGAAAGTTACCTCTTTGAAAGCTGGTATATGAAAAGCAAAAAGAGAATTTTGTAAGATTTTCCCCCCATTATTTATTTATTAATTTCAAGATTATTAGACATTACTTGTATTGTCTAACCTCAGTGTTGCACTGTGTGGGCATGTCTTCATCAGAAAACCAAGACCCTCAGCTGACACTGAGTGACACTGAGTCCCTTTCTCTTCATCTCATAGTGCTCATAGGCTCTCTCGCCACACTTCTCCCTCTCCATTTTCACAGCTGGGGGAGTCCAGCACTGCAGACTTCCCTGAGCATCAGACTCCAGACTCTAGCAAGCCCCTTGGAACTTCATCTTCCTGGGGCATTTCCCCAGCAAGCAGCCTTGGGTTTTTACATCTGAATTCTCATCTCCTTGATGTGTTTCTGTTGCTGATAAAGTGCCACCCCCTTACACAGGATGACAAATTTCTCTTCAGGAGCTGTGAGCAAGGAGACCTTGTGCTTCGGTTAGAGCAGGCTTTCCATACCTGGAACAAAGCTGCCCCTGAAAGTTTGGTAGTGTCAAAGGAAAAAAAAAGATGTATCCTGGAAAAGTGTAGAGATCTAGCTTTTCACAAAACTGAAATAATGCTTGGGGTGGAACTAGTGGAATCCCCCTTTAATGCCGAGAAAGATGATGGCTTTCATGAACTGTGTGTAAACCAAGGTTATGTCTCCCAAAGTCACACCACCAGTGAACAAGGCAGTATTGTAATTTTTAGCATTGTCAGGAGAAGCTTACACACATTCAGAATGACTCAATTTATAGGAGTCATCTTCTAACAACTTGGTTTTGGAATCCTAGCATGTTGAGCTTACATATCATCATGTTGTATGGTGTTTTAAATGAGTAGCTGCCGTTTACAGCTATAATTATTGTATCAGCTACGGAGGGCACAGATAGAAACGGCTTCTTGGGAGACTGTTGCATTAGCTGTGTGTGGTACTCCTACTACAAACATTTTTGGGAGAAGAAATCAGGTGTCTAGTTCTACAGAATATTACACAATTTCAGAAAGAAAGGCAACCGCAGTTTCTTTTTTGGAGTGCTTGCTCATCCGCATTCCTCAGGTGTCATCATACATCTTCCTCCTACCTTCCCCAGTCCTTACCATACTACTTGTTTTCTGGCATTTTGTTGGGAATTATGATGATTTACGGAGGCAGTGTTTTGAGACAATGTTCTCTGTGATATACCAATACATAGGAGTAATAGAATGTCTGTTTCAAATGTAAATAAAACCCAAAATGTTATTTTTTTCTGATCCTAAATTTCTTCTGCCTTAGTTACTGATTTTGTTTCAACACAGTAAATTATACAAGCCTCTCTCTTCATATAAGGATTCCCTCATTTTTTTAACTAGTAGTCACTTTCCTGTCAATCTACCCTGTGTTGCAGGGCAGCACACAATGTTAGGTTTATGTAATAGTTATTTTGCAAAGATGATCCAGCCTAGGAAAATAGTATTTATTTTGTCACAGACCCAAGTGAACTAGTGCTCTTCATCCATAATCCTGATTTATTAGTCAGTAGCATTAGGGCAACATGACCCTTCTACACAAATAAATGAATGGATTAGACACTGGTCTTATTAAATTGTATTATTTGTTGCCTGCCCTTATTCTGCTTGTATACTAATGAGGAGTGGAAGAAGAAGAAGATAATTTTCTTAACCTCTTCTCGTCTCACTGAGTGGAAACCTTGTAATGCTTTTAAGAGGCGAAAATAACAATGCCGCCGATTTTCTGCAAATGATGATGTAATTTTTACCTACTGTAGAAAATAAGTGACCTGTTGTCACTTAAACAGTTGTAATAGGTACAAATGCAAAAAAAAAAGAAAAGACATGAGCATTTGAAAATATCAATAGTGCAATTATGAGGCTGTGAAACACTGGTCAGAGGGTGAGTCAGTACTGAAGGTACAGAATTGGAGCTGCAATTTGACCTTGTTGTGCAGCCTCTGTATTTCACACCATCAAGACTACCTCCAGAAACCACATCTAACTCTAGAAGTCATTGGGCAGTAAGTGGTTAGATACTGAAGAAATACTTTGAGCAGGTATTGTATATGTTTTTCCCAGTGTTTATTCTTTCCTAGGCATCCCTGACGAAGCCCCACAACTGGCCTGGTGAAAGGAAGGGGTATGGTGAAACAAAAATGAAAAATAGTTGTATGATGGGAGGAGAGAACAAGACAAGGGAAAGAATGTGAGGGTCAAAGGATCAAAAATGGGGATTTTCCCAGACATGTGTAGTCTCTGGGTTTAGAAACAGTTCCCAGTCACCAGGGAAAACTGGGCTAAAACAGGCCTTAGTCTGATGTAGTGCAGCCACTTGCAGGTTTTGTTCTCAACAGAAATCCATATAGTTGGTACCTATGTCAGAGTACTGCCAAGTGTGATAGAGTCCTTGGCTTCTCCTCCACCCATTGGGGAAAGGTGGGCATCCAAGCGCCAATCTTTTGGTCAGTTTGGCAGCTATTTGTATTTTTCCATGAGGAGGCATTAAAGAAATTGATAGGGGCAAGGACATTTTTTGTAGTCTATGGAATTTAGTCCTGCCATCAGTTGCCTCTATCCTTTCTGCTTGGTGACCCCTTTTATCACCTGACAAAACAGGCAAGGAGGCAAGCAGAGCTGACCAAGCCTGGGAGCCGGTTAAGTGCCTCCTTGGGGACATGGGAGGAAATTCCTTCTTACTCCTACTGGAGCAGTTGAAGATCATCAGAGAAACTATGGTAATTGCCATTCCTTCCTGATACTTGTAGGACAGTTCTGATAAGTTTATTGTGATCCAAGTCTTAATGAGAGAAAGGAGAATAGAAATACTTTGCATGCACATCATATACTAAGTAATGTTAAAGTTATTAGAATAACTCTGGGTATTTCTGACTTAAGCACTTGATTTTGCAGCTTTCATATTGTCATAGTATTTATTGAATATGAAATTTCCGACTTTAAAGAAAAGACAGAAAAGGTAGCTGCTGCATAACTGGGTACTTTTTTTGGCTCATCCTACTGTGATGGAACACAAGTATCCACCTGACTGACTGAACATATGCAAAATAAATTTATGTTATATTTAGTATGTTTATGGAGTACAAAGGAAACATTATTCACAATATTGAGGTTTTATGTAGTTTTTTTGTTCATATTCCAAAGCAAGACACCCCTGCCTTGAAAAATTGCTCAAGTTTGTATCTAGTTTGAAGTGTCTAATTGTAGCGGATATGCCATGATTCAAGATAGTTGTGGATTTGTTTAGTCTGAATAGGGAAGAGAATTAAATTTTTTACCTCCATGTTTCTTTCTGCTGTATAACTCAGAGAGCTGGGTGGGGTGCCTTCGATCAGAGGTAGCATGTAAAAATTTCAAACCCTGACACTTGCAGAAATGTATCACTGCTCATGAAAAAGATAAAAGAAACAAGATTGAAGTTAGTGTTGCAGCAGTTGACTTCACATGTAGTGCCATAGGTGTTAGTGTTACTTACACAGAAATATACAAAACATCCAGTTAAAATTACAAAGGGCAATGAATCACTGAATTTTAAACAAACAAACAAACCAACCCACAATAAACCAACCAAACAACACAGGTATTTTTTAATATTGATTAGAGAGGTACATTTTGCACTTTAAAAAAGTCTTTTTTTTCCATGTTCTCTTTTGTAGGTTGAAAGGGCAGTAGATACTCTGAACCAAAAGCCTGGCAAATAAATCTTTTATGAATAGTTATAGAATATTCTTAGAAAATGCTTCAGATGGTTTCCATGTTACCTGTGATTATCAGCTTATGAATAACTTACATTCTGGAAGTATTTTCTACAATAAATGCAGACCCATCAAATTTTCTACTGATTTTTCATGAGCAAAAGTCATGCTCCAATAAAAAACTGGTGCTGCCTTCTAATAAGGAAGTGCTAACAATCGATTTCTTGGTATTTGGCATCCTAAGAGCCCAGCTGAAAGGCGAGCAACCACAACATATTTTAATTAATATCTATTAATTGTTTGAAATAAAAATTGATTTTTGCTTTCCTTCTTTTCAGCTGCAGTTACATTTTGTATCTCAGTCAAAGACCCAGGACAAATGAAGGATATAATCAAAAGTGTTTAAATGCAAGTGGATGATTTGACATCCCAGGAGCAACAGCCTCCTCCAGACTTTGTGCTGATGCAGGCTGTGTATTTGACAGCACTATGAGCATGCTGCTTTAAAACTTGTGGATTCATTATGGAGCTTTTTTAGATTGTCTTGCCACTTTATCTTGCTCATGTAGAGAATTGTGTCTACAAAGGGATTTTCTTGTAATTGTTCTGTGTGATTGTGTTTGTAGTTCTTGTCCTAGAAGAGCAACAGGATTTTGTATTTCTTTTACGGAAGCTTTCACATTTGCTTTTCACAGAAATCCTACAGATTCTTATAAGCACAAGATTAGTGGTTAATGAGGATTTTTTTGATACATCAATTTGAAAATAGCTTGGAGGGGGAGGAGAGAAGATGATACATGCTGGTGGCATATGTAAACAATATTATTTTACTATATATCATCTGTGTGTATATAATTAATGCATTTGGGCAAATTCAGAGAAGTTTTAGGATATATGGCGAGTTCTTCAGCTTGTATGCCTGAAATGTAAAGTGATCTGATTTTTATACATTAGAGTCTGGAAAAGTTCCACTTAGAACCGAATTTTTTATAGAACCACATTTTTTATGAACTGTAAGTCTGTAACATGAGGACTAGATAGAAAACGTCATCATTTCTAGCCAGTGGATTCATTCTGATGGAGTATTCTGAAGAGGTTGAATTCCCCCATTTGATAAAATCGTATTGGAATGTGTTTCAGTCACTGCTGCCTGGTGTGGACATGTAGCATCCCTGTATTAATTCACCTCTAGCAAGTGACCTAGTTAACGACACCTATTGTAAGTTAAAAGTGAAAGAGTTTCATGTTGAGGGATAAGTGGACCTTGCATTTGTATTCTCGGCCCTTGACACTAAGGATTTATTTGTTCACCCTACAATCCAAACCACAACTGTTCTCAGCCTGTCTTGTGTTAGCTGTTGTCCTTGGTTGCCACTTCTAGAATGGATTGTACTACCTTTTGTTGACATTATTCTTTTCCTTTACAAAATCAAAGTTTTGGGAGAACTACTTAGTTGGTTTTTTTCTTTCTTTATAAGCATTTTACTTGAATTTTGGGTTCATATGAGCTGTGAATGATGGTTGGTTTCAATGACAAACAATGCTTAGAGTTAGTGCTGCTTCTTCTTGCCTTTTGTGATGACTTTTCAGCTTTCTTTTGTGAAGTGACTGGTTTGTAATCTTTGCATTTAAATTAGTTACAGTTGTTCTGTAGAAACTATCAAAACTTTGTTTAAAATATAAATTAAAAGATTTGATAAATAGTGGAGATGAGGAGAATGAAGGTATTTATTCCATTACTTAGAGTGAATAGGATTTAATGCCAGCAGGTGGTCTGTTCAGGACTGATAGTATTCATTGCATTTAGTGAGCCACTGTGCAAAGCAAGGGCTCTGCTCATTGCCTGTCCTTATAGCACAAACGATTGCTAGGAAATACTGACTGTGGCAGTATTGTAGGATGCCATTACTGGAAACCTGTTACACTAAGCTTAATGTCAAATTCTTTTGTTAGCTATTTGATATGTATGTATGATTAGAAAATTTAACATTCTCTGCCAGATTGGACCCAATTCCTATAATAAAATTATTCTCCCTTGGCATTATTTTGTTGGTTTACATGTTTCTGGCAACATTAGTGTAGCAATATGGTATAAATTTGAGGTTAAGTGAGTTGAGAAACCATTTAACTTAAAAATTAAGTTGGTTATTTAAAACTATCTTGCAATCTTGTTTTTTGCAAATTCAGTACAATAGATTACCATAAACACTAGTGAACAGTCAAAATCATTTATTCCGGTTAAAATCCATTCTGAATTTGTTTATAAGCAAAACATACTTTAAGCCTGCTTATTATATGAAAATACTCTCACTGCTGTTCGGCAGAGCAGTTTGGTATATGCACATTCATCACACAGGTACACAAAAATTCAGCTAGACTCTCTGGTTTAAAGACAGCATTGAGAAAACATATTACAAAGAGCATAAAGCATTCCATCTGTGTTTACAATGTTAGCAGATAATTCTTGTTAAATTCAGGCATAAAATTTTCATTCAGCTTAAGTAAGCCAGAGATAGATGTCATTATGAGATTTACATACCATTAGCTCACATCAGTTGATTAGCAGCTGAGCTCTGTGGTACAGGGCTAGTTAGATGCATTATTTGTGATGCCAGGAGGCTGCAGCTCAAGGAGGTTTACTGGCGTTTCCTTTGCCTTTGTGATTACTTGATAAAATGCAGTGCATCACTGTGAACAATCGACCCTCTTGAACAGTCCAGACTGGTCAGCAGTCTAAATCCACATTTTAAAGCCGTCATTATAGCCTCAAATTTAAGAGTTTCCAGGGTGCAGACAAAGGTGTTATCCTCCTTCAGTACCAATCGTGTACCATTTTCAGACTTTATGAAGTACTTGAATTGAATAATATTTGAAGATACAGAAAACTCCTCTGGAAATCCATCCAGCCTGCTTTTGGACACCAGTACAATTCTGGATTTTATTTTTGCAATGAATTCAGGAGCATTACAAAAGATTCTAAGTCCTTGTGAACGGTCGTGGCTGTCAGTTATTTCCAGGAAAGTAGTCTCTCGGGATGCTAGCTGTTCCTTCTCCCACCTCGATTTCACTGCCTCTGAGAGTACCTTAAGCTGGAAAAATTCGGCTTCTTGTGCCAAAAGTTGATTTTCTCGAAACCCCTCTGGTAGAAGAAGTTCTCCGTTCCGTAGGAAGTTGAGGATGTGTCTGAAAAGGAGTCCATCTCTGTCTATGAAGTAATGACCATCTGCGTCAAATGGGCACATTATTCTTCCATTTATGATCCCCTCCAGAAAAGAATCTGGGTACTTGGTTAGTGTCTGTTTTTGTGTGATATACAGATAACCACCGACATTCAGAGTAATCAGAGATGTTTTATAGTCCTTGCCTAGCTCGGAGGTTTCAGAGTTGCTGTTTTTTTCTTCACATTCGTTTTCTCTCCTGCTTGCTTTTCTCTCCATTATTGAAGCTAGGACAACAATACAGCTATCCTGCTTTGCTCTTGTCAGCTTGCAAAGAGGATGTTTCTTATTAAAAAGCACCTTTATTCAGCTCCAGCTCGGTGTTGGAATGGAAATGCTGCTCACATTGCTCCGACTGTCAGCTTGGGTTTGCAGTAGGTGGCGTATCAGCTGTGTGTGCAGGGAGATAGCAGGAATATGACTGTAAGAGAGAATTTGCATTTAACTGTGTAAGGGAAGAAGCGTATAACAGCTGTTTGTTTTATTTCTTTCCTTTAAGTGTAAGTAGTTTGCATAGCTTAGGGGGTTCTGCACAGACATACTGCTATACTAAATGGCAACTTATTTTTAATATTTGAAGATGTATTTGTAGTGTCAGCTGGCCAAATCGTATTTTGTGCTTATGGTGTTAAACAGCTTCATTTGTGTTTCAAGGATTTTTATTTTCACAAAGTCTGTTTTTTCCTGTTGTTTTTTAGTACTGATTATAGTACCTGATGCATACAGCAGGACAACACAGAAATGAAAGGTGTCCCTGTGTGTATAAGGGAGGGTGTCATCTGTGGAATTTGTGCACATGCATGTCACTCAGTCATCAGGCACGTGTGCAGCAGTAAGATGTTTCCACAGAAGATACCCTGGAAGTGGTGCTAAGGACTTGTTGGTCTGACTGTTCTAAGTTTCTGGCAAAAGCTTTTATTTGCAGTCAGAGAGTCTGTCCTCACCACCACAAGAACAGCAGCCTGATTCGATTTTGCTTTTTGCCTTTCTGCATGCCATAGACAAAAACAGTTTTACAGGGAGGATTTACCATTTACACTGGTGGTTGTTTTTAAGTCACCAAGACTGTCTAGCATTAGTTGGTTCTTTCCCGATAGAACTCAACTGTGGAACAGATGAGCCCTGTGGAACAAAAAAACCTCAGCCCTGTGGAACAAAGGGCTTATGTGCCTACAGATAGCTTTGAACATCACATAACACCATAGCTTAGCAACACGGGTACAGGGAGGCAGAAGCATCGGCGCAGCACACTGAAATCAAATGCCTATCTTCTCTCCTGTACTTTGAGCCTCCCGGTTGCCTCTTAGAAAATGATTTCCCCTTTAAACATTTGCAGTTTGGAGCAGGAAAGGAAAAGCTCTCCACACATCTCTAAGGGTGTTTCCTTAGGGAGTGGACAGATGGGAGCCACTGCATGCATTCCCCAGCACGGGTGGGAGCAAAGGTTTTCCTTGGGTTAGATCTGGAGAGGAGGAGGTTCCATCTTTTTCAAGATGCATTTTTCACTTTACAGATAAATGTGTCCAGCTTTGTCTGACTAGCAGTGGAAAGGCAGATTATTTTTCTGTAAATTCTGCTCTGTCTTATTCCTACTGCTCCCACAGTCTGTAAGGTTGTTTATTGATACCACAGAGTAATCACTATACTATTTTATTATTTGGTAACTGATTCGAGTGGAAATAAGTGTTTTTCTCTCACTCTTCTCCTTGCCAGGGTATCCTGTCACTAGTGCTGATATGCTAAATTTTTCTGCTACTGTGTATGGTATATTAAGCAGGTATTATTAATTAGGTTTGATTTACCAGGAATTAGTAATGGTTTTATTTTTAACTCTTTGATGCCATGGGTATGTTTAATATATTTTCAGTCAGAGATTTCAATCAGTTTCTAATTCTTAAACATTTGGACTTTTTTCCAAGATTAACTGCTTTTACTAATTACTGAAGTTTTTCAAGTTCAAGTTACTGAATTAGTAATTGAGAAAATGAAAAAGCCAATTAGTTTCAAGTAAGATTTTTTTTTCCATTACAGGAGACATCCATTCAAATTTATTTTATTGTCAAGTGAGGGAAAATTCACATAATGTGCTTAGATCATGCATAACTAAAATATTGAACCATCTTATTGTCTGTTAAACCTTAAGAGAATGATTGGTGGTGCTTTCATCTCACACAGTGAACTTGAAATATTTTGAAGCTGAGCTAGGAGCATCCTGGTACAAGTGAGTAGGGATTTCCAAGGAGAGAAGGGATTTGTAAAAGATAAATTTTCCATGTCCAGTTAAACTGTCTGCATTGTAATAGACACAATTTACAGGACAGTGTATGTTCTCTTTTCGTCATCTTCTCAATGTTCTAACACTTGCAGTTGATATTTTCCACTTCTGTGAACAAGTAAGTATTCTTTAAAAGATCATGCAAAATCATTTTAGTGGTTTTTATGATAAAACATTCAAAATGGATTTGGTGTGGAAAATATACTCTGTGGAGTTCATGAATATTTACACGTAAACCTTTGAGACTTGAAAAATTTAGAGCTGCTGTAAAATTTTCATCCCCATAAACTCATGCAGCTTTATTTCACTGCAGCTGACAGTCATCTGTTACACAAAACTAAAGCCTGGCATTTCTCGGTGAAAGTTTTCCACTTTCTGTGCCATACTACAAAACTTTCCCCAAAAGCCCTCATTCTTCTTGTGCGCTTGGCGATACATATGGTATTGTAGTGCATGTAATTTTAGTGGGGTGATTTCATATAACTTACTGGTTTTTGAAGGTGTAGCTATGCTGGATTTCCTTTTTTTCATGCACTGAAATATGCATTTTCATGTCCATGCACTGAAATATCTTCCAAAAGTTCATTTGGCAAAGATACAGATTTCTTGCAATAAAGTTAGAGACTTTGACTATTTTTGTGCTCTGAAAGTCTTTTGTGTTTTGTACCAGTCAGTGTGTGATAGCTGAGACGTGCCAAGTGCATCCCAGATCTTCTTGCTTCCCACTTGGATTGAAACGGAGTAGCTTGCTGCCAGGTGCTTTCCTCTGGTGTTAGTGAGCTGTTTCTGCCCTGTCCAGCTGTAGTGTCCTGCTTACCAGTGTGGGGTAGCAATCCTGAAGTGAGTGCTGCTTCACAAATTATTAGTGTCACCTGTATGCTGGGTTTGCCATTGAAGTACGGAATAGTGCTGGAATCCAGCAATTGAAAGGATATTGTTTTGGTTTCAGATTAAGTCAGGAAATACACTAAGCGCCCTTGTGCACACTTAGGAGAGTGGCTATAGTAGTAGTACTCCCTTCCCAAGTTACACACGCTTTCAGTTGCAGCAGAAGGGCAAGCCACAGAGATTTCCAGGTTCTCAGTCAGACAAGCTGTCCTGGAGATGGTGAAAATTCAGTGCTGGTGTCTAGCAGCTACACAGAAAAACAAAACTTTGGAGGAGAGGAGTAGGCACCTGCCCCTCCTTCTGCCCTACATGTTTTGTTTTGGAAAATAAGCCAACTCCTGCTCAACTTCCACCCTCTTCCTAAACCTCCTGGTCTTTAAGCTTGAGCATGCCATGGAGCTGAGGATTCAGGACCAGAACACACCATGGAAAAGTTGGTGCTTTACCAGTGGTTCAGCTTACTTGGCTATCCAAAGAACATCAGCTTTAGTGACAGTCTGCTGTCAGTGAAAATAATCTGGGTTACAGAAACCAGCTGAATTTTTTTATTAGAATATGAAAGAATATGAGGAATATTCTCAGCTATAAGAGGGAGAGAAATTTAGAGGTATATTAGGAAGCCATGTTAATGCAATCTGTTAGGGTTATTGAGGCAGTTTGTTAGTCATTTAATGTCATAACACAGAAAATTAGCCAGGTCGTTGACAATTAGATCATTCAGTAGCTCCTGTCTCACAGTGTTGGTAGCATAGAAATTCTCATTTCAAAAATATCTCCAGATGTTGATTAAGAGCTGTTGAAGACAAGCTCTTCATAGTAATTAAAATTAAAGATTTTCAAACCAGCAAGTCTGAACAATTTCTGTTCAAGAGTTTCTAAAGGGTTGTCTAAGAAACTGTCAAAGTTGCTGTTGATATTTTTTGAGCACTTCAGTTCTACAAGACTGGAAAAGCAAATGCTGTGCCAATATCTGAAAGATGAATTAGATGAGCCAGGTATTTAAATATGAAAAGGTACTGTATGAAAAACGATAAAATATCTGACTTGGAAATCAATCAGTTAAAAATTAAGGGAGAGTAATATAATGCTAATCAATGTGCAGAGACAAAATGGGTGGTGCAAATTTTTTTTGCCCTTTTTTTTAAATTAGAATTTGTTCAGCAAAGCAGCTGATGCTTTTTTCTGATAAATCCTTCAGTATGTTTCATTTGTCATTTTGTAGTAGAATATATACCACATTAGTTTCCCTATCATTTAGCTATACGGAATTTAATCTGCAGGCTTCAACTGGCAAATGCTAAGCAGAAGATTTACTCAGATGTTGCTGTGATTTGGTTCTTGGTCCGATTTTTTTGTAGTGAGTGATCAAGGAGGTAGTTGCTGATGGTTTTGGAGATTATACACCTGAGACTACAGTTAGTAGGGTGATACATTGATGATGCAGAACCATTTGGATAGTTGGTTAGGATAACATTTTATTATCACCAAATACAAAGTTTATGTGCCCAGGAATACACAGTACTCAGAACTTGCAGTATTTATGTTTGCAGAAGAGTTAGGGCAGAGGTTCTGATCTATATATAATACCTCATTGACAGCTGAGCATGAGGTCATCGTTCTGTACAGTGGTCAGTAAAACAAACATAGAATGTATCACTGGATGCCTAAATAAGGGAATGCCAAGTGGAGACCTGGAGAGCCTGTTCCTTAGTTGCATAGCTGCCAGGGAAGGATGGTCTCAGAAGGGCACCAGCTTTGAGGCAAGAGAGATGCCACAAAATGCCTTTGGTCTTTAAGAGGAGAGCTGAGGTAAGGGGAAGGGGCTGTTCCTTATCCAGCCAACACATGCAAAAGCCTGGGAAGCTGTGCGGCAGTTTAAGTGAGCAGTGGGAGCTTACCAGGATTTCTCACTTTCTCACCAGCTGGTGTGCTGGTTTTGGCTGGGGTAGAGTTAACTTTCTTCACAGTGGCTGGTATGGGGCTGTGCTTTAGATTTGTGCTGAGCACAGGGTTGGTAATACAGAGATGTTTTTGCTATTGCTGAGCAGGGATTACACAGAGCCAAGGCGTTTTCTGCTTTTTAAACCGACACACTGGTGAGGAAATTAAAGGTGCGTGGGAGATTGGGAGGAGACACAGCCAGGACAGGTGACCCAAACTGACCAAGTGTTCCAGACTATGCGTCATCATGCACAGTATATTAAGTGGGGGAAGAAGGAGGAAGAGCAGGGACATTTGAAGTGATGGCATTTGTTTTTCTGAGTAACTGTTACATGTGATACAGCCCTGTCTTTATCCCAGCCCATGAGTTTTCCAGCTTTTACCCTTCTGATTCGCTTCCTGATCCTGCTGGTGGGGCAGTGAGTGGGGCTTGGTTGCTGGCTGGAGTTAGGCCATGACAGCTGGGAAGCAACAGCCCATCTTCTAACAGCTGTGGAGCTGGAGGCACACGTGCCCACAGCCTGGCCTTACTGCACTTTCATCTCCTTTTTCCTGCTGCCTGAGAACCATGCATCCTGAGTGTGGTCTTCTTCTCCTTTTTTCCTTGGCACCGCTCACAAGGCAGAGGAGTTGGTAAGCTCCAGAACCTGACCCACGTGCTGTCAAGTCTGGCTGTGAGAGACAATATCCCAGGAGAGATATATATGAACTGGACTTTCTCAGGCCAATAAGAATGATTAAGAAGCTGAAGAATTGGCATAATGGAAGGTTCAAGAAAACATGATTTATTTTTATTAGGCTTGATAAAGGTGGAAACTACGTAAGTGCTTGGATGGGCAAAAACACTTTCCTAGCAGGCTCTTCAGCTTAGCAGTCAATGGTCCAACAAGACAGTGGCTGGAAATCAAAGCTGAGTGCAGTCAGACTAGAAGATTAATACATTAAAATCTCCAAGTCAGTCCATCTCTTTCTCTAAAAACTACAGCAAGCCAACCCTTGTCAGACCAGATACTTCACAATTCCAGTAAATTTCTCCCCTGCCTGTTTATTAACATTGGCTTAAATGTTTCTACCGTATTCTGTTCTTGGATAATGATTGTCAGCAGGATTCCAAGCTGGAATCTGTGTCTCCCCAGCATATCTGTCATCTCACTGAGACAGTAGTTGAAATTGCTTTATGAATTGGCAGCGGGGCATTCAGGCAGGGAGGTCAGGGTGAGCATGCATTTGGCAGCTAATGATGAACGTATAGGTTCTGTGAAGGAGCCTGTCTGGAGCTGCACTAAGAGGGTACTTTGTGCCTGCCAACACATTTTGGGTATTTGAGAGTGTGAGACTCGTGGGAAAATGTCTTATTTTCCCTTCTCATCACTGATCTTAGCTAGTCTTTCAGACCAATTTATTTATTTTGTGCTGTTTTTAATAGGGAGCTACCACTTTCATGACTTATTCATCCGTTACCTTCTAGGCTTATGTGACTATGGAAGTAGCAAGGCAGATGTGTACCATTTTGGATGTCTTTTCATTGCATCTCTGGTCCTGCAACAGTTGAAGACAGACCCAAGTCTCTGAATTTGAGTTTGGTGAATGAGGTCTAATTAGGCTGCAAAAGGAATAAAAATTGTGTTCCCTCACAACGGTCTTGCATCTGGAGGTTTGTGTGTACCTTTGTGTATTCTGCTAGACTCTAAGGTTGTGTTAAAATCCAAAAGAGGGTCCAGGGAAAGTGGGACATAAGCCTTGGTTTTTTGGATAGTGGATGTTCTTAGACAGCAGACAAGCTCAGCTGCAAGGCAGTGTTTGGAAGAGTATGCACAGCCTTATAAGTTAAGTGATTGGAATGTTTTGTCTGGGTTTGACCACAAAAGTCAAATCTGGATCAGTGCTAATTAAAAGAGTGTATTAGCCAAGACATCAAAGATGAGATACCTGAAAAGTTGTGGATTCCCTAACCCTGACAGAGTTAGGGAATCCACAGGTTGGATGGGGCTTTGAACAACTCGGTCTAGTGGAAGGTGTTCCTGACCTTGATGGGGGGTTGGAACCGAGTGATTTTTAAGGCCCTTTCTAAACCAAACTATTATGTGATTCTGTGGTAATATTAAGGATAAACTTGTTTAATTGGCATGTTCATTTGCTAAATAATTGGTGGGTAGGAACTCTGCTTTACTGATCATGATCCTTGAAACTTAAAAATAATTTGAAAATTCTGCAAGATGCAGGGAGATTGATAGTGACATGTAAGTGTTCAGGCAGCTGGGTTACATGGTTCAGATGAATATAGGTTAGCTAGCCTTGAAACCTGTACCATAGAAGTGAGCAGAAAAATTGTTGTGGCGTTCAAGAGGTAGATAAGATTGGAAATGTAATGAATGCTAGAAAACATGGCTTTATGTAAAGTTTTTCTGGTCCAACAAACCTAATTTTGTTTATTTTGAAGATTGTGAGTTTAAAGGAACGGCACATTTGCAGCCTGCTTTGCATTTCCTATTGCACATAGTCTAGATCCTTGTGACATTCCGATTTATATTAAAAAAAAAAATCAAGCACAGNATCTAGATCCTTGTGACATTCTGATTTATATTAAAAAAAATCAAGCACAGAACAAGATTAAAAATAGCTGACAGACATTATCAGAAAGAAATTATGAATAGGAAGCCTCTTGAGTTGTAGTTTGAAGGGCTTACTCCAGGATTAGCAAGAAGGACAGTGGTAAGTGAGAATCACTGCTTATAAAATGTGTCATAATTGACACAAATGCTGATGAGACAGTGAATAACTATGACAGGATTATCACAGTGTGACTGAGATTGCTTAATTCACAGAATTTGTTTTAAAGACAATGTGTTTTCACCAAGCCAAAGGCAATTATACACCTAGGCAATGCAGAGTGCATAGGTAAAATGGGAAGCTTAGAAAAGACTCAAAATAGTTGTGTTAGTAATATAATAGCCAGTCAACTCCACAAACCCCCAGAACCTGGTGTTTAGAGACAAATTGATCTTAACCTAGTTTTAGCCATCTAACCATGAAGCAGTCATGGGACACAGACACGGTGTGCCCCCTCCTCCAAAAAAAGCCTGTAACAAAAAACCACCAGGAAATCATCGAATTCTAAAAGAGATGGGACCATTTTTTCCCTGACAGTCTCCCTTCCTCCCTCTTTCAGCTGAATTCATAGATTCTGAATAACCTTCAAATGGCTTAAGCGAGGTGAGAGAAATTCCAGCTCCTGCATATGTTATTTTACCTCCATGTATGGTTTTCATAAAATCAGAACAGTAGTATTATGTCTAGTTTCTGTTGTCTTAAAACATCATTTCAAGATTGAACAAGATGCAAATAAGAAACCCTAGACTGATTTAAGTATGGCAAAAATGTCTTGTGATGAGATAATGCCTGAGATTGAATTGGTTAATTTATGGAAAAGATGATTGAGAAGCAACTTGATAACAATTTATAAGTACTTTCAAAGAGAGAAAACACCAAGTACTGAAAGGCTCTTTATCTTAGTACAGAAAGTCATAAGAAGAGCCAACTGCTAGAAGCTGAAGCCAAATTCTTATTAGAAATTAAGCAGCAATATTAGTACCACTTTAGCCACAAATAAGTTGCTAGATTCTGTAAAGAAGAAAGACCATAAAATTTTTCTGTCCATGATACATAGGAAGTCAGGCAAATTTGCCAAATTTTCTCTTTTGACCATTAGGCTGGAAATCTACAAAATCACAAATGTTTTAAAACAATTTTTCTTCTATTTTATTCAAACCTATCTGAAAAAAATATGGCATTCTTACTGCTTTCAAAGGTTTAGTTTGAATCAATCCAATAAATTTTAGATTAAGTAATTTTAAAATACATGATGTGTAAGTAATTGCTTCTGGCATTATTCAGGGAGAGCAGTCTTAGATGTGCAGATGTAGTAATATTTCAGTCTTATGAGGTGATAGGAAGCCCAGAGGTGTCTCAGAGGGCCTTGGGTTACTTGGACATCAGTATTTCTAAGCATTTCCATCATCTTCTGTGACATTGCCAGCAGAAGGTGACAATGACAGTGTAGTGCCCTTGGAAGGATATTTTAGTACTGAGAGCTAATCAAGCCTTTAAAACTCATCCTTTCTTATAATGCAAGGCTGTTCCAGAGGTGTTTGTTTAACGTGTATTGCACTGGCTATGCCCAAAACAGATGGATAAATTGACATGTGCTCCTCATACAGCCACACATTTTGCACTAGAACATCGTAGTAGAAGCGAAGAAGTTTGCCCACCATCACTTCTCTCTTCATTTCTGCATTAAGTTGCTTTTAATTTTTGGGGTTAGCTACCTTTATGGTGTAGGCTGGTACTGCTCTGTTAGTCGTTACTTCAGGCAAAAGGTGGTCACATATGGTAACAAAGTGATTGCATCACTTTGTGGTGAATGTACAGAGAGGAGTATTACCTAAATACATGTATGTACATAGATTACTAACTGAAAGCTTTTACTTCTTTTCCCTGACTGTTACCATCTGTTGTATGATTACTTTTTTGCATTGTGTTCCTTTAGTGTACTTTTTAAAAAAATTGCAACAAGAGGAAAATGTGATACTCTTTTCCTGAGAATAAGAATAAAGTTAGCTTTTGTTTTATCTTCCTCTAATTTTGTATACTTTGATTATTGGATTCTCTTTGTAGATAATTTTTTCATAGTCACTGATTGTATTAATTTCCCCTTTACAGAAAAGTTCCTAGATAATAATCTGAGTGCAACATCTAGAGAAAGGAGTTGCAATCTCTTATTTAAAATTCATTTGTGATTTATTCTTAATATGTGAAACATCTGAAGGCAAAACAAGGAAGTCTAGGGTATACCAGCTATGCAAGCCTGTTTTTCCTGCTTATTTCTTTGGTGTCTAAATAGCAGAGATTTTAGAACTTGATTTGAGAACTTAGAATAATGTTGTATCTAGTAAATTCTTAATTAGTGAAAAATAATTCAAATGCTGACCGTCTTGGTGGATCTTATTTTAATGTCCAGTTTTACTTAATTTTCTTTTCATTGTAGATAAACTTGCCTTGGAAGGAATAGTGGTGCAACGTGCTGAATGCAGACCTGCAGCTAGTGAAAATTATATGAAACTGAAAAGGTAGGAGTCCTTCATGACAAATGATATGTGATATCTGATTTTGGTGCTTTTATTATTGCCTCACTAGAGAAGGGTAATTTCAGTATTGTCATGGTCTTACACCAGATTTACAGAGAATCAGAACTGATCTTGTTTTGGAGTGGATTTACTGAAGGGAGGGAGTGAAGACTGCTGTGGGAGTTGTACCTCCCTCTGATTTTGTCTGGTGGGACAATGCAGACTTCTGCATCCCATCATATGCAAATCTCTTACTAGACCACATGTACCTTTTCATATCTGTACATATGACTGTATTCAAATGTGATTCAAGCTGAATTTCCTGAGGACTTAAGGGATTACATTGGTCTGCTTGGGGTGCTGTTCTTGAATGTGGGTTTCTGTGGATCACCCAAGATTAATTCCACTTTAAACTGTGACATGGTAGACAAAAAGGATCTCTGAAAAGACATTTGAAATGTCCAGAATAGGAAAGAGTTTCTGGACCTAAACTGGCATGGTTCTTAGAAAAGGTAGTAACTGAAAATACCAGAAGTGACATGGAAACCACAACACACACATTTAACAGGATCATTTAACGACTTCTGAAAATTTAAGCAAATACCTGTAGAATTTGCCATGTGATTCCTATATCTTATGGGTAATTAACTTGATGATGTTTTCTAGTAATCAGATTTAGGATTGAATTGTGCCTTATATTAAGTCCATCTTTATATATTTTAAGTACGTGGGTTTTCATTAAATCACCTTTTTATACTGTGAGTTTGTTGTAAATAGAGAAATTCAAAGCAGGGAATTTCAAGAAGAGAATTGTCCGTGACTGGTTTTAAAATTGTCAAAAGGAACAGAAAATGCAAAGTGTCATTTTTTCTCCAATGCCTGGTCTGATTTCTGTGTATCACATACATTTTCAGTATCTTGTATTTTATTAACCTTCTCTGTCATCTAAATTGCTCCAGTAGTTCCCTATTGAGTTCATTCAGTTTTGACATTTTATGTTCTAGCTGTTGGAAATTAGTACCATAAGTTTGTTCCCGTACAGTGAACTACTTAATTTCAGATGGAATTCTGTGATTGCTGTCATGGTTTTTGTCGTCAGTAGGAAATGGAGTATGAGGCAAATGTAATGTTGTAGAAGAGGACTCATTTCCATCTGGCAATTTTAAATATACATGCATATAGAATGTAAGAATATAGAATGTATGTGCTTCATAATTGTTCTAATCACAGGTTTCCTGATCCAAGTGCTTTTTTGCATTTCGTACATAGTTGATCAGATAAGCTTCTTCTGGTAAGGCCGCAGAAGGAGACTGAAACAGAACTGATAGCTTTAATTAAGTGCTACCTAAACTTTGAATTTTTCAGCCTTCTACTTTCTGTCACGCTTGCATGGATGCATCTCCTCCTGGTCTTCAGTTTTGTCAAGTTCTACTCCTATAGGAGCAACAGAAGTATAAACACAAAAGTAGATTTTGTCTCTGAAAACATTGGCAGGTGAAAACTCTAGAAAAATTGTCAGGCTGTGTATTCCTACTTTCTAACTTTACATGTTGTTAAAGATTTTTTTTGCCTTCTACCAAGAAGTTATAAAAAATAGTCTGATCTGTTGAGAATCAGCATGAGATTTAGCACATCTAGCAGTCACAGCCTCAGAAGAAATTGGTTTGTATCCAAATACTGTATCTGGTATTTGAGTGGTAGGATCTAACTTTTCTCTTCACTCCCTTTATGGTCTCCCGCCCTCAACATGCTACAGTCTGTACATAAAAAAAGGTGACAGCATTAAAGATAAAACACATACATTATAGAGCTGTGTTATATTAAACCATTTTGTTCCTTTTCCATTTACTGTTGTGCTTTATATGAGAGAGGCTCTTCAAAGGTGGAATTTATAATACCGATAAAACAGCAAGTCTATTGTGTAGGCTTTGAGTGCTATAATACTAAGTTGGGTTGGGAAGGAAGTAAAATTAAAAGATAAATGCAGTTGCTTTGAATGTTTAAGATCTAGAAAATGGAGCTGCACACTCTCAAAATCTGTAATCACTTTTTTCTGAGAGCTGGCAGTAACCAAAAAGGATTGTATACTTCCTGGTATTAAATGCAGATACAGACCCTGTCTGTTTTGCCGGCTGCGTCTGGGTCGAGGAGATCAGCTGATGGATGCCTGGTGTGGCATTGGTTTCCTTGCTGCTCTGTAGAGTTTCAGCGTGAGGATGAAGCAATGGTCTTGTGATGGGCTTGCTAGCAGTTAAGTGAGAGATAAGCATGCTGTGTGGGTCTAAGGATGGATGATGAAACTACAGAAACTGGTGACATATGTGAGTGAAGATGTTAACAAATGTAGTAGTCGGGAGGGCTTTTTCCACCTGCTTTTGATTTGATTACAGAAAGGATGGAGATGGCTGATGTTCTTAACACATTGAATACAAGGTACTAATGTGTGTCTAGGGATAACTACTCCCTAACTAAGGTAAAACAGAGGTTGTATGACCTTCACTTGGTATTTCATTTTGCAAGTTTTTTGTCAGCAGATTCATTTAAACTTTTTCAGTTTTCCTGAACTTCACATTCTATAGAAGAGGGACAAATACCATGAAACTCTCACTATCCTGCACTAGTAAAGCTTTGTGCCATTGAACTTCCTGCAAAATTTTTATTAGCAGTGTATTTCTTCATAGCACCTTAATGATTGGTTTTACATTTGCCGTTGTTGAGGCTAGCTGGAAAATAATATATGTGGTTTCCAAGCACCTGCATGATTTCTGTCTTGTGGGAGTGGATCTCATGATCCCATTTAAAAATATTTGGACTGCGTGGGGAAAAAAGTAGGCAGACCATTCCTAACTGCAGTCAGTTTTGCTGTGCTGTGTCACAGAAAACACTGTGCTTATACTACTCTGCGATGGTTCCTTTCTTGCCCCATGCAGCCTGTCAGACAGTGGGGGCAATGTGAACTGTGGTAGCAGTGTGTGTGTCACAAGTGGGGGTCACACACATGGCTCACTGTGCAGCACACTCTGTATTTGGACCAAGCTTGTGCCCCCACCATCCATGTCATCTAGGCAGGTTGCCTTTCCCTTCTGTCAGGCTGCCTTAGGCAGGCTCCACATCCTCCCTAGCCAGTCTCACATGAACCAGACTATTTTCTTGCTATAGTCAACTTTCCACCATGAAGATGCATTATGTGTGCCTTAATTTTGTCTTTCTGAGGCTTAAGAGATATAATTTTGTGATTCCAATGTTTAACCGCCTTGGATTAATGACCCCTCCAAAGAGAGAGATCTTCCAAGCAGCTTGTCTGCCCTGGGAAACATGGGGCACAGGAAGAGGGGAGTTCTCCATACAATCAGGATCGCTTCAGGCTCCAGATGACTTTAGAGGAGATGAAAATATGATTTGGATACTCCTAAGGGGTGTTTGCTATTCACAAAAGAGGGAAGATAGAGGGCTAGGGTTGTGCAGGGCAGAAAAAAAGAGGCATAAAACATTCCTTTCTTCTTTTTTTTCAATACACTTTCTAGCATATGAATTATATTGGTTATGGAAACTGATTTCTTAAATTTTGGGAGAGACCATTGATCTGATCATTGGATCTCAGTTTCCTTCTTTTTGTAAATGCCTGGAGACAGAGGATAAAAAAAGTAGGTTTTGCTGGCTGACTTATGATTCTTCTTTTGTTTTACTTTAAAATGGCTTTGTTACAGTATGGCATGAAATTTGCCTTCTTTCTGTATTTTAAATATCATCGTGCCAGTTGTAGGCATCTCAGATTCTTTCTGCCACATTGCTTGTTTCCACCCTTGCACTGGTCCTCACGTCTGTTCTCTTCATCCCTCTGATCATAGCAAACTCTCTTCTTGCCCAAGTATTTCTCAGTCCCCCTTTCCCATTTCTGCTTCTCCATTTCCTCACAGAAAAAATATTTTCAAAAGTATTTGGAACACATCAGTATCTTACACATTTCATTTTAAGGTAAAGTTAAGAAGAAAAAAATCTCCGAGAGCAATTTCTGCAAAGCTCCAATTCAGACTGACATTGTCAAGTTGAGTAGCTACAGAAAGGTCTCTAAGACTGCTCAGGTCCTCTGCACTGGGATGGCTGGGCACCAGGCTTGCAGTTCTCAGAGGAGGTTCTGAAGGCACATGTGAAGTGTGGCTTAAGCTTGATGGATTGTGTGAAGTGTTTGTTAGCACTTCTGCAACAGTGGAGAATGGCAGGCAAAAAAGGATTAATTCAGTGCCCATGTTTCATTCTCAAATGTGATGGTGAAATGCTGGTTGCCTTTCACAATGGCTTTTGGAATACTCTGGTTTGACTATACCTAACCTGAATTACTGAAGCCTCACAAACCGTACACAAAGTGAAGAAAAAGGAGTCCTAGAATTACCAAAAGGCTAGAAGAGCCAGCATTTTACACTGCAACAAGGCTGGTAATCCCTATAGCTCTCTTAAGTAATTTAAGAAGTGTCATTAGTGAAAATAGTGATTGCCAGTATGACAGCTTGTAACAAGACTGAAAGAATTTTGTGTATCTTTTTGCTTTTTCTTTTAGGAGTTTTCTACAGAGAATATAATGATTATAAAGTCCTTATAGAAACTGCTGGAAGAAACGTACATAATAGACTTTTAGGAGTAATGGGTGTAAAACATTCTAGAATAATGAACTTCCACGTTTGAAAAGTCGCATTTCTTTACAACTATGTTATGGAGGCCTCTAGAAGTCCTGAAGCTTCATGTTCTAGGTCAAGCAAATGAAATTAAATTAGTGCAGATAAGTTGCTCACCTTTTCTAAAGTACTGAGAGAGTATTGACTGACTGACAGTTCAGTATATTGCTGAAAATGAGCATTATGCCAGGAGTTTGGGGGTTTTTTTTGGTTGGGGTTGTTTTGGGTTTTTTCCCTTTTTTTCCCCCCACAAATACTTCCTACTAGCAGAAGAAAAATGAGTCATTTGACCATCATGCCACTTCCTATATATTCATGTAGATAAGCTTAGTTGGCTATGAATTCCTTTCCAAAATACATAAGTATGCATACATCTGTGCATTTTCCACAAAGGCTGACATGCTGCACAAATGCTGCTCAGTTTGTTTGAGGTGGGAAGCCATTTCTATGCAGGGCTGAGATTGCATCTGCCTGTCAATCAATGCAACCTTGATTTTTCAGGTATCAAAGATCAGTTTCTCTGGCTTGAAATAAGATTCAGCCTAGTACAGAAACACATTCGTGGGATGTTTTGAGTTACTCATCAAGTACAAAAAATATATTTTTTTTCATATGCTAGAGTATTTCCAATCACAGTTTTTCCTGAAGTTATGTGCAGTTTGTAAAATATAATGTTAATCATGTTCGTGTAGGTTAAGCTGTACTGTTAAGATATGCATTTAATATTATTCTTGTGTTCCTGGACACCCACCAGTTTTTAACGAATCAAGCAAATAACACTCTAATTGTGAACAGTTGGACTGCAAAGTAACAGACACACTAGTACTTCAGTATCTGTGTCCATTTTTGATCCATTTTTCACGTTTGTTAACAGAGTAGTGGAGAGAAGCAAGAAAAACAAGGTTTAAGTGAGATGAGCTCAGCAGCACAGAGAAGTGGTTATTCCCCATTTCAGTGGTCAGGAATGTTGCTTTTGTTTGTTTGCTTTATATTTTTTTGTGATCTTAGACTCTTTTCACTGTCCCTTGTCCTTTTCATTTTGTCTGTTGTTTTTTGTTGTTCTTAGAAGTGGTGTTCTGAGACTGGATTTTAATAATCCTTTTATATTACCATGCTTTTTTGTTCAGTGATATGAAAAAGGTTGTAATTTTGGTCATTGCTTCCAGCCATTATAATGATGCTAGTAAATAAGGCATAGCCTACTGTTGGTAACGCAGCAGGTATTTTATCGTGTTTCTCTTAAATCTGCAGCTGGATGCAGAAGGTTAATATGTTCTTTTTACCCCAATGTACTCTTCAGCTTCTAGTAGCTGAGTGTATATGAGCTAATCTGAAGGGGGTTGGCGGGGGAGAGGAAAGAGGCGTAATACATTCCTTTCTTCTTTTTTTTTTAATACAGTTTCTAGCATATGAATTATATTGGTTATGGAAACTGATACTTTCTTAAATTTTGGGAGAGACCATTGATCTGGTCACTGGATCTTGGTTTCCTTTTTGTAAAAGCCTGGAGACCGGATAAAAAAGTAGTCTTTGCTGGCTTTACGATTCTTCTTTTGTTTTACCTTAAAATGGCTTCATTACAGCATGGCATGAAATCTGCCTTCTTTCTGTTTTTTAAATGACATAATTTCCAGGTGAGAGTCATAGGGGCAAAGAATGGTTGAGGTGGAAAGGGAGCTCTGGAAGTCATCTGGTCCAAACACCTCTGCTCACTCTGGGCCGCCTAGAGCTGGTTTCCCAAGACTGTGTCCAGATTCCTCTGTGTTTCTCCGGAGCTGAAATAGCTTCTGAATAGAGAGCACAGTGAATGTGTTCTGTGCCTTTTTAGAAAGGTATGTTATTGATAGAAGCCTAGCATGAAGGTCATTTTCAGAAAGAAGACAGCTGCTTTGGGATGAATATTGAAGAAGAGTTTATGGCAAATACTCCATGATTTTTTCCTTATACCTTGGGGAAGGAAATCAATAGTTGTAATTGGAGAGTTCTCATTGTCCTGGGTTTTTTTTGACATAAAGTTCATGAAACAGAGGCATTGCATTTAAGAACATATCTAGTTTGCCTTTATGGTAATTAGCAAAATAGCATCCATTTCCCTTCTATCTGCTGAAAGCAGTGAGGCTAAAAATAGTCACCCTGGAGTATGTTCAGGCTTCAGTCATAGCCAGCTTCTTCAGACTGGAAAAAAGCTTCACAGAGTACCAGTGCTCAGCGCCAGAAGTTCTGGATATTTATAATTCTAGTAAACCTTAATGTCAGTGGCACTGATTCCTTCTCTTGATACCAGAGTCCTTGGTGTTGTACAATGCTAGAGGTCTTTTAACCTTACTGTTTACCAGGGCAACAATAATTACAAAGATGTCTCTGCTGCTAAGGTGCTTTCCGGATTTCAGTGAGGGACTTGTTTAGTACATAGGAACATCCTTCCTCTTCCCAGGGTTGCACATTCCTTTTCATCCTCTTTTCCATCTGTAATATGAAGGTCACATTATAGTGGGTGAAAATCTGAGAGTTCAGTTTTAAGTACTATGATTGATCTGGTGTTACTGATGTAAATAAAAAAGCTCATTTCTTCATTGGTGTCAGCATTTTCTCTGATGCAGAGCTCACTGAAGCTCATGGATTTCTTACTGGCCACCATTCCAAATGTTGTAGTCATGTTGAGCACTGCCAGTATTCTGGGCTCTGCAAAACTGCTTTGGCAACTACCAGCCTGACAAGCTCAAATTTTCACAATATGTAGAATGTCAGCACCATAAAACATCTTCTGTTTTTAAGCCGCTTTGTTCACATACTACTGATGATATTTGGAGTTTGTAACAGATCAGTAGACTGGCATAGTCCAACAGTTCCCTGCTGCAAAGGAGCTCCAAAAATTCTATGGTATCATTGAGTACTAAAAGCTACCTGGTGCAGAATCAAAGATTAGAATCATCAGGTGGCAGATTCTGTTGCTGATGTATTGATTTCCTGGCTTATCAAAATATTTCTGAAATTTATGAAGCTACAGGAAGGCACTGAGGCAATGATCTGAAAGGTGTCAGGGTGCACATATGTCCCTCCAAATAGCACCTGTTACTTGGGATGTCACCAAGTTCAAGGAAATTCATAGATGACAAACAGTCCATCCTCTGCTTCTGGTTCTTTTTTGAAAGAATGTCTGTCTGTAGGATTCCAGTGCTTATAAAACTGGGTTTCCCTGTGGTCAGTGGGTGATTTAACTTCTGAAGACATGGCAAAATTCCAGTGGGAGCTTAAGTCCCAGAGTGCCATAGGACCAGGTACCACAGAGGAAAGCAGTGGAGGTACCTACTGTGCTCCTCAAAGGTTCTGTGGATGGAAAAGATGCCAGTTTTAGAAATTAATCACAGCATTGCATTTTATGGAAGACTCTTTCGTTCTCGAAATGCCTCAGATATTAATACAAGATACTGAAGCACCGCAACAGTCAGTTAGTACCCAGGCACAATCCTGAAATGTTTTCCAAAAGAGAGGATATTGTGCAGCCACCTGGTAATGCTTGAGTTTGGAATGTTTCTAAAAAGGCTTTGGGATTGAATTCAAATTAATGCCGTAAAAGGGAAAAGAGCAGTAAATCACTTTCTTTTGCTTTAAGCAAGAGATATAATGTAAAATTTTTTGAAATTCACTCATCTAGTCTACTTAAACTCACTTTTCTTTGTTTCAATCATCTGGATAGAAAAAATGGGATTGCCAGTATCAAAGGCCAACTAATTATACCTAAGCTGCAAATACAGTGAAGGAACTTTAAAATCATAGGAGGCTTATTTACACTTCAAATCAAGTGCAAGTAATTTTCAGTAATACTTTTCACAAAAGCTCTTCTACAGACTGTTACTTCCCACAGCTTGAAAGAAGCAGAAATTAATACAAAGGATCACTACCTGAAATATTTCTTATGCACATTCATGTGCGTACACAAATATAACAATTTCATATAAAAACAATGGCTCACAAATTCTTTGTTCTTTCCATGCCTGCATTTAAATACAGATATGTCTGCTTATGACCTTAAGAAAAACATATGCTGCTGTTTTAATTCAGTTACCATTGCAAGACGGACATGACTGTGAGAGAATGAGGTAGTGTCTCTGAAATGGTATTTTATCAACAGAATATGACTTAAGTATCAGTTCTAGTTATGTGTAAATCCTGAAAGTATTCCTTCCTTTTAAGTCTACATTGAGTTTGAAATTTGCAGGCTGCTTTGTGCTTTTTAATGAAATACATTTTTTAACTGAACCTTGTATACAATAATTGCATAATTCCTGGAGTCTGTTACGATGTTTTTGCTAGACTGTTGCCTCCTTTGTTTGCAGTCAGTAGATTTGCCTGGGATTTAATCATTGTCATTTTGGTGTCTGTGATACTTCGCTGAAAACTTTGCTCTGTACACTAAGCCAGTACCACCATTTGGACTCAACACAAATGCCTCTGCACTAGTAGAAAGAGTATTACAACTCAAATCTGGCTGTATGTTTGTTGAATAGTACAGTGAAACTGTTACAGGCCTGGTGTTCTTTATCCATACCTGAGATTGAAATGAGAAGCTTTTTCTGGGCTAACCTTGTACCTTGAGTGCTGTGATGACCCCAACAGGAAAGCATGCAGAGTGCTTATGGACTCTACTGCTTGGTTCTTCCCCTGCTGGCCCTAGCAGAAAGCTGGAACTGAGGCAACTTTGTGACAGCTACCAGTGATCATTAAGGTTTAGGGTCAGTGTTACTTTAGTTTCTAATCTTGTATAAGTTTCTTCTGTAGAACACATAAATGTATGATAATATGCATATCCTGCCCCTGGGGCAGGGCAATCCCCAGTATCAGTGCAAGCCAGGTGATTGAGAGCAGTCTTGTAGGAAGGACTCAAGAACATTGGTAGATGAAAAATTGGACATGAGCTGGCAATGTGGGCTCACAGCCCAGAAAATCTCTCACACAGGAGTTGTAAAGATCTGGTTTTACCTTGGAGTGCTGTGTTCCAGGTCACTGCTCTGTGCTTTCCCAGTGCCTCACAAGAAGACTGAAATATTCAAACCCAGAGTTAAAATGGATAGTGCATCATCTGAGAGTTGTCAGCTTCTCCTGTTTCAGGTGTTTGCAAGCCACAAGTTTGGAAGCAAGATATAGCATAAAGTAGTGAAACTTAAAAAGTTTCCCTTTCTTTTCATAGAAAGAATATGATACTGCTATTTGAAATTAAAGTTTCCAACAGAGTGTAATTAATATGGCAAAGCCACTAAATGGAAATGATTTAAAAAATGCTCTCATCTTCACCCAAGTTTCTGATGCACCTCAAGGCTTATAATGTTCTGCTCTAAAAGTGGCTCTGCATGCCTGAATTAATATCCTATTGATATCCAAGCATATCGTGTTGGTAGCTATTGATATATGTTACCTGCTCTATCAAAATTATTTAGTTTTCTTTTCTTTGGGATCCATTGTCTCTGCTAGGGTGTTGTAATGTAAGCTATATAAAGCTATTTCTAGTGGAGCCATCTCTGAACAGTTTAGAGATCACTGTGTGCACAGACCAGAACTTAGGTTTAGAAGGTGGAGGGAGTCAATAGTGAAATCTGTAGCAGCAGACTGATTGGATTTGGGGTGTTTTGGAGGACAGACTGACTTTTTTTTTTCTGTTGATCACTGTATGTGTCATATTTTATCCCCTACCTTCCCTTCCCTTGTCCAGGGTACTTTTCTCAGTCAAACTTTAGGTGTGCTGGATGCTTCTGGTGTTGTCAAGCACTCAATATTTGCTGGTAAAAGTTTAGGGTGGCCCTTTCTGACTAAGGTGAAGTTGCAAGTTTATCCAGGAGTTATTTTCAGCAGCAGTTTTAAAATATAAAGAAATTTAAATCTGTGCTCAACTCATACAGTGTATTCTATTCATAATTTATGTTTGATTTTCCAAATGCCAAGGTTGCAAACCTCCCACCTTATTAATGTATTAGTCCATCCTGACAGACAGTTCTGAGAATTAATTCTCCAATTCCAAAAACACTGGCCAGAAATTAACAGGTACAGCACCATCTTTCAGGTCTTGGACACACTGGAACAGTGACTGAGAAAAGTGTGAACAGAGTGGGTCCTAACCAAAGTTAATGGCAGTGAGGTCTCTATGTTAGGTCTTTGAACATGTTCATATTTTTTTCAGGGATATCTGACTAACCCCTTTCTTAATGGCAGTGGCAGAATCAGGAGGAACTGTACTCTCTGACTTGTAATATAAATTTGAGTTACTGCCCTGCTGTTCCCTCAGATTGTGTGTGTGTTCCTGAGTGCTGACTGAGACCTTGCCAAGGAGGAAGATAAAGAAGAAATAGTAATCAATTAGACAAAGAAACAGCTCACCAAAAAGCTTTCCTCTGTTCCTTCTGCTCTTGGTTGTAATCAGCTGTGGGGCTTTGTGCTCCATTCCCAACAACAGGCATGGGGGAATCGGGCATTTTACACGGTTCATTTCTGTTTATAACATACGGTTCTGACTTCATTAATCCAGTCTGCAGACAGTGGAGACACACAGGCTTCTGTCCTCCTTCAGAACTGATTGAACACTGTTATCTCAGGTTAGTCAGTCAGGAACATGGCAACACCTTTAAGGTGAAGAATCTAAGTGCAAAAAAATAGCTTAACACAAATCCTTATCTTCCCATGATAACAGATAACAGGCACTTGTTAACCCTTAGACCATCGTGACTGTGACAATGCAACCGCTTCAGATTTAAAACAAGAAGGAACCACTTTCAAAGTGGTTCCGATTTTTAAAAAAGGTGTTTAGTTGGGCCTAGAAATAATGAGACACACATTCTGTCTGCTGAGCTTATTTTATGAAGTTCCTGTGTCATATCTGAAAAGGTCCTAGCTCTCCAGCAGGGTTAGCTATAGCTGTTTCTGAGGTTAAAGAAAGCCCTGTGTTTAAAACCTGTTACAAGGTTCAATAGTATCTGTATCATAGTTCACTCCATTCTTTTTTCTGATTGGAAAACAGACAGGAGAAACAGGAGCACAAAAATATCCATGGCCAGATTTCTTTTTGTAAAAAAAGGGAAGAAAATCCCTGCATTCTGGGATGTATTCTGAATTGTGAAGTCATCTTGAAAGCGAAATTTCACTGTATGTGAGTGTAGGCGGGAGTAGAAAAATATGTGATAAAAATAGCAGACTACGTGGAAATCAACACCAATATGTGGATGCATACCTGAAGATGTCAAATGATAATATCTGATAGAGAATTACACTTTAGATCTATATTTATATAATCAATTTCAAACTAAAATAAAAAAAAAACAAACCACCCATATATAATTTTCAAGTTACATTTAAAATAATTTTTTTATTTTGAATTCTAATTTCAATTCACACATTGGGTTCTGTTTTGACTTTGGAACTGCTCAGAAAAGTCAAGATCATTTTAACTATTCTGGCTCATGTTGACAAAGAACTTTTCAACGAAAACTAAGTACTCTTTCTCTGAAGTGAAATTCAGGGAATAAGTACTGCATCCTGAAAGTATGAAACTATGATCAAAATGCTTAGAGCATTAAGAAATCACTGTATTGCAGAAAAGACTCAGTTAATAAGAAGTTAATTGATCAAAACTATGATTTTCAAAACAAGAGAATGTTTTTGTAAGCTCTTGTGAAGCACGTCTATGGCTACACCAAACAGGATTTTTTCATGTGCCATATTTATGGTATTGGAAGCAAAGGATATATTTTCTGGATTGACAAAACATAGAACTTCATGTGCTTAATTTGTACTGTATAAAATAAACTCCCTTCTAAGTCAGTATGGTAAAGCAACTGGGAAAACCACTGATACTGAGCACTGTTTTTTTACTCTCTTACTGTACCTAATGTTGTCAGAAAACCATACTTCAGATGTGCTCTTACATATCAGTTGGTCTTTGTTATTATCAGCAGGGAGCAGAAGCAGCACATGTCTATGGGAATGCAATTTATGTTAAAATACACCTAATTAAATCTCTTGAGGATTTATATTCATGCATGCTGTGAAACTGAATCATATGAATATTTCCTAATAAATTGTAGCAGAATTAAAGCATCTGTTTTAAATTTCTAACTGTGCACCTAAACCTCATTTCTTGGTCTTCATACCACAAATTTAAACTAATGTGAAATGTACTTTATTACTGCAATATCGACCATGAGAGGTACTCAGGGCAACTTGGAGAGAAACACCTACAGCGTTGTTATGCTCCCACATATTAGAGTAGGAGTAATGGTGTAGGTTTTATAAATTGATACCTAAGTCACCCAACTGGAGTAGATTATTAAAACTGTTTTTATTGCTATTTCTTCTTTTAATTCTTTTTAGCCCATTTTCATATTAGAAGACAAATATCCAATGTAGTATCCACTCTAGGGGTAAAAAGTGCTTCCCACAGTTTGTTGGATCCTAACAAGGACAAAGCTAGCAAATAGATCTGTCAGATTTAAGACATTTCATTGCAGTTTTACACAGTATTTTTTCCCTTTTCTCTATCCTGTACTCTTAGATTTGCATGGGTGGTACAGAAAGAATTATCAATTAATATATCCTTTTGCTGCTTCAAAAAATAAAAAAAATAACTTTGAATGTTATGTGGATATTAGTTTGTACTCTTTGGATGTGGTTTATTATTTAGCATTTAGATTTTTTTTATTTCATTAAGCTGTGTGTAAGTGAAATGCTAGGTGAGTAAATGATAGATGTTAGCCACAGTGAGCATATAGGTTTTTGTTCCTGACAGGCCTAAGAGCCAATCCTTATGGAAAGTGAGCTATTGTTTTGTGTATTCAGTGAAGTATATTAGCTGCTGCATAGTCTGTACTTATGTTACAAAATTTGGCAGAACATAGATTGGAATATGGCAGTTGTTTGTTTAATTGCCTTATAGGCTCTTAAAAATGTAAGAAGTTGTTTTCTATTACACTCTTCTTCATGTTTACAAGTGTGCATAGTACAGCTGAAAGAAATGTTTCACATGCTTCAATTACCTAAGCATAGCATTTGTGGAAGTCTAGAAACTGGCTAAACAGAGAACAATTAATAGTATTTTACTTTTGTCTTCTGTGTATATAATGAGACATCAGCTGTATGAAGGCAAGTAAGACTTGTGAAAGCTGCTTGAAAAGCAGCTGCTTGGTCTAAACAGACACAGTTATTCATCTAAATTGATGAGAAAAGAGCAAACAAATGATAAACTGATCTATTGTTACTATTTTCCAACAAAGATTTCAAACTGTAATTTCTTTTAATATAATTTAAAAAAAATTCTTCAAAATCATATGTAAGGAATCACAGGTAAGGCATTACCAGCTTTAATGAATCCAAGCTGTCATATTTTAGCTGTAGAAATACAAGTTAGGAAATAAAATGGCAGACATACTTTATTTGTGGTTTTATTTCTCTGAAAGGGTCAGTAAATTCAAATGAGTTTATACACCTCAGGGACTTTCTGGTCCCTGAACATCTGGGTATGAGCCTGGAACATGGCCCTTGAAAACCATAACCTCACTTGTAGAGGAGTAGAACCAAATGAAACATATGTAATTAGTGGTGTGTTCCAATCTGCACATGGGCAGCTGTATGATTGGTGCTGTGTAAGTGCTGCAGCAATGAACATAAGTAATGAAAATCAGGAATTGCCTAATTATGCATGAAGTAATTTGAAGATTATGGGCAGATCCATTTCAGAAGCTGATGAGTGAAGCACAAGTGTCCTATGTATCATCCAGAGAAGATGAAAAGTTATAAGCGTATTTGCTCACATGTCACATGTGCCACAATTTTAATAGAAATTCAAGTCTAGGATTTAGGAAATCTGATAAGTGCAAAATAGAAGTAGTACTTGGTTTAGATACCTGAAACTTGCTAGAAGCAATTGCACAAGCTCTTACTAAGTTCAGAAAGATCAGTGTCCTTTTTGGAAGCAATGGAACCATTGTGTTACATGGTCATCTTTGTTGTTTACCAAGGCCTTTTGATATATTTCTGTGTCTGTATAAGAAGTGACTGATGCACAAGGCATTTATTTAGCAAAATTTAAAAGGCAGAAATCAAACAACATTGTGAATTCATGTCATGCGCACTAACCAAGTAGTTAGTAGGAGCTTTTAGGGCCTGGTCCCTAAATCCCATCAAATTGAGGAAGACTTCCATCAAGTGCAGCAGTTATTAAATCATCTCATCAATGGTGGTGTGGAGTCCCATGTGTTAGCTATATTTTGTGACCATGTAGTGTTTGGTTTGCTTTTTCAATTTTTTTGTCCTTTTCTCATGGATCTGCTTTTACTATGTAAGCAAAGACAATACTGCCATAATAGTGAGGGATTTTTTGCTGAAATAAAATGCAATGTAGGGGCCACCCATTCTGCAGTGCTCCCTTCAGAGTGATTAAGTGTTGTTCTGTCTCCCAGGTGCTCTTCAGATAACTTGGCTTCTCGCATTGGCTTGACAGTTACGTCTCTTCTCTTTATTAATCACTATGAACACAAGCAAGTGCCCTGGACTAAGTTAATGTCAAAATAAAAGAATTGAACCTGGCTTTCACTTCAGTTTTGTGTGTGAATTTAAAGTCCCCTGTGAAAGGAATTGAGGCTAAAAAGAGTCATCTGTTCTGAGCTCTCAGGGAGCAGGCAATAAGTGCACCCTGCCTTTTCCCTTCTATTAACATAAATCAGTAACTTCATTCAAAGTATAGGCATCTTCCTTACTTTTTAAAAGATAATGTTTTGCTTTGGTTTTGTTCAGAATTTTTCTGAAGTTAAAGAAAAAGATTGTTGAAATTTTGGCAAAATGCAGAAGTACTTTGAGTTCATTGCAATATTAATGAAGAAGGGAAAGAAAAACTGGTTTTAGAAGATTTAAAAGCTAGATGAGAAAATGATTCTTGTTCAGATACAGCTTCTTGCTGCAGCAAATAGGAGCGTTTTAGAAACAACTCTGTCAAAGTGACTCAAGCCAAGCGGCTAGTAGCCCATCTTCAAGGAAGATGAAGCTCTAGACATTAGAAAAAATCATCAAAAAACCTATAAAACACCCGTCAAGATTACAAGAAAGAGATACTTGAGTCCATCCACAGTTCCTATTCCTCGCTGAATTATCCTTGAGGTTGCCCTATTTTGACTTCTGGGTGGAGATTAGAGTGCAATAGTAGTTTCATTGTGTCCACCTACAAATGAATGTGTTTATCTAAGACCCCCAAGCAGACAAAATTCTACCTGATGTCCCTCTCCTAAGTGAAGCACAGAAAATTAATACCTTTTAGGAAGGCTGTTCATGGGACTTTCCTATTTATTTGTTGGGTTTTCTTTCCTCCCTGTTGTGCCTTTATTCCTTTTTGAAGACATCCTTTTTTCTTTATGTAATTGTGACTTCTTGATTATTCAAAAAACTCTTCCAAAACCCTTCCAATTGTCTGTCATGTGTTTCTGTCTACATTTTCATTCTTCATTTTCTCTAGCTTTAGGAGGTGGGCCTATCTGAATGTCTGTATGGATGCGGAGGGTTCCCTGCTTGAGATTATCCTCATTAGGTCATGACTATGTTACTTCATTTTAAATAATACACTAACTCACAAACTTTTTTTTTTAACTCTATTTTTATTCTTGTAGTTCTTTTCTGTCACAGGTGTAAATATCCAGCTTTGTCATATATGTCCATCTTGAAGAAGTAATTTAATTTCTCTGCATCTTCATTGGCCAGCAGGAATAAATGTTCCACTTCTTTCCTCTTCTGACTGGTTTTGGCTTAACTATTTAGCTGGCACTTTATTCCAAAGTGGTACCTCTGTGTTTATTTACATGGTTGTGGCATGTCCACTGGGGTTTGTTAATACTTTCTGTAATATGCCTGTATCCAAGGGTCCTAAAAGGCCTTGCACTTTGAGTGGTTGATTTTATGCTGTGATTTAGAATGGGGATATAGAGGTATGAAGAAGCTGATAGTCCTGCTTTGGCAAGTGAACTGGTGGTGCTTTTCTGCATGTCCTGACAGAAATTCTGTTGCATGGTTACTTCCCAGTTTCAGGAAAGACCAGATTCATCTTATTTTCCTTCTTGTCTATATAGATCATATGAGATGCTTCTTCCCCTGCAAGACTCTGAAGTCAAAAGCTTGGTTTTGAAATAATATGTACTCAACTCAGAAAGTCTTCCTTTCAGTTTTCTTCTGTATCTTAGACTTACTTCCCCCAATAGGATTGCAGCAATATAATGCCTTTGTGTTCTTGTATTGGATCCCATCCTTCTCTTAAGAGGTGCCTTTGAGCAGAAGCTAATTAAATCTACGCACATTTAGTGTGACATTAATTTTTTTTCCTTATCTGCAGCAGCTATTTATGAAACATGATTACTGTCATAGTAATTAATATTTCTCAGGACTATGAGAAAAAAATCACAGCAGCATCTGATGTGTTTTTCTTTCTGGAGTCTCAATTGTATTGAGCTGGAGTGAATGCTTGGCACATCCAAATCTTCAGACCTGCATGGAGCTGTGTTTAGTGACACAGAGCAGGCTGTGGCTGCTCACTTTGGATACTGGCAGGAGGGCATGGCAGAGGGAGTGCTTCACTCTGCTCGACAGAAGGAGGGAGTGCTTGTCTTCTCAGTTTTCCTGCTAAATCCAGCACACTGTGCTTGTCCTGTCATACCTATATCTCAGGGACTCTTGGGTTGTCCTGGTGTTTAGCAGTCATCAATGAAGTTATGTTTTGGGAACCCATATGCACTTTTAGCATTCATAATACTCTGCATCAAGAAATTCCACCATTTATTTACAAGTTGTGTGAAGAACTGCTTTCCTCAGTTTACTGTGGATTTTTCTGTGATTTAATGCCTGGTACTTCTGGTATTCACATCATACAGTTGTTCCCTATTCCTGGACTGAATGAATTCATACACCTCAGTCATAGCTTCATGTCTCATTTTTTAATTTTTGGCCCTGAAGAGTTCTACTCTTTTTTTTCTTAGAACATAACCGCTTACATTCCTCTGTGCATTTATACCAGGGTAAATTAGTGCCCCAATAGTTCTTGTTTCTTTTATTGTCCTTTCAGAGAGAAGACCACAATTTATAATGAAATACTGTTTCATTAATTGCAGTTAGTATCGTACTCTCCTGGAAATAACCATCCTTTCTACTGAGGATACATAGAATAATAATGGTGAAATCTCACCCTGGCTTCTCAAGGTTTTTCCTCAGGTTTATTTCTGTGTTGCTGTTATATCAGTGTGCCACAAAATGTCACACCAGTGTATCAGCCTGGCTTTTCAAGTGCTTACAAGAAGGGGTCTTGTGTGTGAGATGTCAACGGCTCTAAAGTCACCTGGCTGGCTGTACAGACCATGGGTGGTGTGGGGAGCCAGCTGGCCTGGAAGTGCAGGGCTCTGGCATTCTGAGCAGCTCACATGGCTGCGCTGTCAGAGGGAAGGTCCTGCAGATGCTTTGGCAGTCCCTGAACTGAAGTCTAAGATAGATTTTGTCATTTTTGTCAACACAGCAAGCCATAAAAATGGCAGTTGTGAAATAAAAGGAATTGCATTAATTTCAGTCAGCAGCTGCTGAGAATACTGGGAAAGCATATTTTGTTTTGGGAACATCATGTTTGGATTTCCAAAACAAAATTTTGCAGGATTTCTGTTCCATGAAAACTTCAAATGTTGGCTTACCTCCTGATTCAAATCTGTTTTTTTTTTTCTTGAAAGCACAAAAAAACATGTAGTAAAAATTCAGATTTCCAGACAGCCCTACTTAGGCTTCAGTTGAAAGATTATTATTTTTTTTCTTCTACGTGGTATTAGTAAGAAACTTTATTACATCTATGCTTTTTGCATTTGTATTTCTCTCATCACTGCAATGACTGTTAGTGCCCCAGTGTGCTGCTTAAATTTTCTTTTGCCTAATTTAGTTTCATTGCTTCGTTGCACAGCCTTCAATAACCTAAGCGCTTTTTTGTTTATGCCCTTGACATTCTCAGATGATGATGCTTTTCAGCCATTCTGTAGCTAAGCTATACCTATTTGTCTCGTAGGCTTCTGATTACAGAGTAAATATGCAGCTATGGAAAATACACATTCTCTAATGTATATTAGTAGAAGCAGATGGTGCAATCTGTTCATTGATGGAATTTAGTTACTAAAACTGATTTAATCTGGTTTGCAGCAAATACCATTCCAGTACTGTCTGTCATGGAACATGTACGAAGAGAGATGTCCCATTTCAAGTTGTTTGTATTTCATTGCAATAAAGTGTTTACTTCACTTCATGGGGTATGGCATAACAGAACACCTCCTGCACGTTGTTTCAATGCACGATACTATGTTGTTCGTTATTTGGTATTTTTAAATACTATTATTTTTAATTGCCCCTTTTGTATTACAAAGCACATGCTGCTGGTCCCCTTTGTAAACCTAGTTTTCATGCAGCCATTAATAGAATTTGCACTTGAGAAGAAACGATGGACAGTTATTTTCTTCATTTATCAAGTGGAGAGAAATTTTAAATTAATTATAACAGCATTTTGCGTAATTTGGCATTTCTCCCATTGTGAAAAAGAAGTTTCCTTGTTTCTTCAGAATGGAGGATTTTCCAAAATTATGAAGGCCAGATAAACTGGCCTGGTTCTGCTTCTGCTAAGCCAAATGCAGAAGAGAATACAGTGTGTAGTACCTGTCTTCTTTAGCTCAGAGATCCTGTAGTCTCTAAAGTACTTGGCCTCCTGAAGTACTGAATTGTCATAGAAGTCTTGAGGCTCTGTATAGCTGGAGAAACAGGCTTGCAGAGGCAGTTTTCTTCTCCCCACTTAGCACAAAATGCTTGCAGCTCTAGCAATAAAGAAAGTGGTAGGTAATTTATGTTTCATTTCCTGCTGCAGTGAAGGACGTGTGAATCCTCCAAAGTCTTGTGGAATTATTAAATTAAAGGATGTGGTAGAGTAGAGCAAGTAATCAAAAAAGTATTGCAGAAATAACATGATATAAAAGCATCTGTTTGGAAAAAAATCTGTTGGGCTTCTTACCTTTTTGAGTAATTGCTTGACTGTTGTCTACATTTTAAAAATTAAATATTTGCTACAGCTGTTTTTTGGAGGGATTTTAAAGTGAATCTCTTTTCCAGTTATTTTCTCTAGAATGTCTTAACCTCCTCTAGACTTAGAGCTAGAATTTAAAAATGAATCTCCCATGGAATTTAAACCAGCTCTGAAGAGCTTTCACAGCTTTCACAAAAGATGGTTTATTTCTCTTTTCCCCAAGAGATACTTAGGACTTTGTTTTTGTACAAAGCCAATAAATAATAACAACAAAAATTAATATATATCTTTCAAGATGATTATGTAAACCAAAAGGAACTTAATAGGAGACATGTCAGTAGAAAAAAAGAGCACTTTTTCATCTAATCAAAGAATGGCTTGGGTTGGAAGGGACCTTAAGGATCATGTGGTTCCAAACCTCCGCCATAAGCAGGGACATGTTCCACTAGAAGATATCGTAAAATATTAAGTATATGTGATATCTCACTGAAGAAAGAGCAGATATCCAGCAGTTCATATCATTCTGACCTGACCTATATTGACTGCTGTGTGTTCTCTGCCAACAGCAGTGCATTGTTGAGTCCAGAGAACTTCTCCCATTGATATTAAGTGTTTTTAAAAGATTTACAGCTCTAAATATCTCTAATACTGAGGTAACTTTTAATAAAGCTACAGGTTTTTTAGTATTTTTAAGTGTGGTGGTTTAACCTTGGCTGGCTGCCAGATGCCCACCCAGCTGCTCTCTGACACTCCCTCCTCATCAGGGCAGTGGAAAAAAATAATATGGAAAATATCATGGGTTGAGTTAAAGGCAGTTTAATGAAAGAAAGCAAAGGTTGTGTGGGGAAGCAAACCAAAAATATAGATTTAATCTCTACTTCCCATCAGCAGGCGATGTCCAGACACTTTATGGGAAGCTGGGCCCCAGTACACATAGCAGCTGCTTCAGAAGAGAACGCCTTCATAAGGAATGTCATCCTCCTCCTTCCTCTTAACTTTTATTGCTGAGAGTAACACTGTGTGGTACAGGGTATCCCTTTGGTTGGCTGGGGTCAGCTGTCCTGGCTGCATCCCCTCCCAACCTCTTGCCCATTCCCAGCCTCCTGGCTCCTGGGGGTGTTGGTGCTGTGTGGGTGCTGCTCAGGCACTTCAGGAGCTGCTGTGGGGAAGGCTCAGCCCGTCCGTGTCAGATCCAGTGCACCGATACACGCAGTTTTACACTGCCATTTGAGAAACATATGCACACTGAATTCAAAACTATAGATGTTTTTAGAAAACTGGTACTTTTCTGACTAATAATGGTTTCACAGTTTATTAGTACAGTAATAATGGTTTCACATTACATTTCATGTTTGGATTACTGGCTAACAAATTCAGTTCGTGACAAACCAGTGAAATTTATGTGGAGCATTTAATCTTGTATGTATGCATTTTTTTAAATTGCAGCCTTAAATTTAACTAATGAACACCGTGCAAATCAAGATTTAAGATACAATGGTCCTGAAACGTCTTTTATGACTCTTTTTTTTTCCTCCTCTCTCTTCTCTGTGGAAGACATACTCAACCAAATTATACATGAATGGAGTCTGCTTTCACACAGATCTTATGGAAAACCCAATTATCCAGCTTCCTGTTGGGGAAGCTAGACAATGTTTGTGCTTCAGCCACTAACTGGTTTTGGTATTTGTCATGCCAGACAAATCTATAATCAAATCTTTGGGGTTTTTTATTTAATAACAGAATAGGTATGGCTTCACAAAGTCTGGGTGAGTTTCTTCGTGTTCACAAATAAGATGCACTCTTCTGATAATCTCTAATTAAGAGAATACTAATGTAGCAGACCTCAAAGTGCATGGTAAGTTTATTTCTTAACAAGTAAGCTCTCTAGGGAGTGTTCCAAGGATGATGTTCTGAACTATTAAGCTTATGTTGGTTTCTTCTTCAAAACAAAGGCAGAGTTATTTTCTAAGTTATATTTTTCAAATGCAAAATGAAATCTTAACACTTTCTGGACTCAGTTGCCTTAAAACCTAGTAATGTCCTTGTTGTGCCTTGTGGTTATCAGTGTGCTTTTTAAAGAAAGATATTTTGAAATAACACTGAGAATTGTTGGTTTATAGCAGAGCTTGAAGCTGAGTCTTGAGCCACGGTCTCCTGATCTTGAAGGTGTTTTCACTTTACTGAGAGCTTTTATTAGGGCTCATGGTGATACAGCTGTGGCTTTGATAAGCACCACCCTGAAGATGATGCACAGAAGCCAAGTTAGGGCTTTTTAAGAAAATAACATCCAGGTTTGCCCTCTGCAGCAGCATTTCAAAGACCAGACCTTGAGGAGGGTGACTCAAACCAAATTGAATGATGCAGGGCTGCTATAAAACCTTCCTTCACAACCTGGTGAGCAGGACTGGAGTCCTGTGGCAGGTGACCCTTTGGTGGCTCTTTTTTCCCCACTGCCTGCAGCTCCCAGGCCTGTTCCTGCTTGCTAGGCTTCCTCCACACAGCTGGTTTCTGCCTCTGGCTTTGCTCCACCTCCATATCCTCTTGCTCTGCTTGTGGGAGCACAGTTTCCACTTGAACAGGTGAGGGATGTCCAGCAGTGATTTTCCAGTGGAGGTGGGCAGGTATGTAATATATTGGGAGAGGGAGCTAGGGGAGCACTTGTTTTGCAAAATAGGAGGAGGCAAAATGTAATTAAACTACTTGAGCAAATGTAGCAGAGCAGTAGTTCTGTACGATTGGCAAAGATAATACAATTGGCTGAAAGAATGATGATTGAAGTTTAAAAAAATCTCCAGTTTTCTGGTTTAACTGATGTATTTCTCAGTCTGTGCTGTGTTACCTCTTTTTTTCCTGTGGCTTGCAGGAGAAACTGGTAAATTTTCCACTTGGGGGATGACAAGGACTGCTTTTTCACATGGACTGAGGAGAAAGATTTCTTTCCTGCATTTGCTTTGGTTTTTATAGCATAGGGTTTCTAGAGTTGCTGAACCTACCCAGCTCTTCTTTTTAACTTAATGCTGATTTTGTCTGGATTAAGCATGATTTCAGAATTCAGTTAAAACTAATTTCATTCTCTTTGCTTGCAGGAAAGAATGTTGGGTGGGTTAATTCAGCAGTTCTGTGTGAGCTAATTCTGCAGTTTAGTGCAACCATATGTTTAAACCATTGAACAGCAGCTGAACTGTGCAAGATTCCCCTCTAAGCTATCAAATGCAATGTTTAGTCATTAGCCCATGGGCATGTGTAGTACATTCTCCCAGCACCTGCCTTTCAGTGCCCTTTGCAGCAGTTCTTGATGGTTGTTTCCAAGTGTATTTTAACTGAAGGGAGGGGTGGGTCCTCAAAAAGGTGTTCCTGCTATCCAGCATTTTAGGGTCTGCAGGCTAAGGAAGGAAGAGACAGAGAAAAACCTTGAGGATTTGAGCCAGCTAGGTTTTCTAGGGAAGCAGTCCAAATGTTTTCCAGATTGTCATAAACTGTTAAATTGTTTACAGTAAATTTTAACTGGAAGATCCCCAATTGAGCCAGATGCCATAGCTGTTTGCGGAACAATCAGGAGAGTGGTGAAGTGTTTGGGAATTGGAGTTTTAGAGATGGCAGCATGTAGTTGGAGGCAGAGTGCTGGCAGCTGTAACTTGATAAAGACATTTTGCAGAAGGGGAGGAGAGGTTCAGATTTAAAAGATGTAGCTGAGGTGCTGTAGGGATTTTTTTTTTCGTTTAGGATTTGTAGCCAAGAGTCTGCCTCTTTCTTTCCACCTTCTTAGCTGTGAGCAGTTTCACTGTGGAGTGAATTGACTGAGCTTGTAAATCATCCACCCTTTTACCAGTAATTCAAGAGCTAGGCCTTTCAGGGTATGGTAAAGATGTACATTTTCTGTCTTAACAAACTAGTTTTTGAAATTATCTTTTCTTGTCCCCATTAGCAAAATGTACACGATTTCTCTCTCTGCAGACTGACAAGAACTATTTGGCTTTGTGTTCCCCAGACATAAAAATCCCTGTTACTTCTACCATTGATTTCAAAACAGCTCCAAGCACACAAGATGAGTTTTGGCAGGAGAACAAAGATTATGTAATTTTGAACAAGACTACTTGTTTTACTTTTAAAAATAATAGTTCAGAATTTAGAATTCCTCTTCTAAAATCTAAATTGAAATCGTGTCTAAATTGAAATTTCCACATTTGTTGTGGAAAAAATTTGAGGACTGAGAAAAATAGGAATGGGAAAGGAAATAGCATCTCTGAAAATGGAAGTGGGAAAGGAGACTTTATCTGGCTTTGATCCAGGAGCTAATATTCATGTTAAAATTGAAGGGCTGGGCTTTTTCTCTCTTGCTTAGTTTGCTAATGAGTCACTTTTCCTAGATCACCTTCTCTAGTATTAGTAATGGGCTTGTGAGGGTGCTGGTGCTTCCGTCGGAGCCAGGATCTGCTCCGTGGTTACTCATTCCTATGGTATTTCAGATGCTGACATCTGCCTGTGCTGTATAGACTGCAGTGTCCAGTGTTGAAGGGTTGGCTCAGAGGCAGAGGCCTGTGTATTGTCACCTCTGTGTCGTAGCTGAACAAACCTGAAGGCTTTTCAACCTACTTTTTCCCCTTTCTTGTTGTTTTTCAGGAGTATGTGCACCAGACTCCTGCCTATTCAGCTATTCCTATTGTGTTGTCCTTCTCTTTAAGCCTTTATGTTGCCTTCCTCTCTTTTTCCGTGTGAGGCTGATATGTGTAATGTACATTTGCATGGTTCTTTATAGCTCTCTCCCCAAAATCTCACCTACATTCCCAATTCTGCTGGCATGTTGCCTAATTTTTTGTTTGGTGTACCTTATCACTCTGTCAGTCTCAAACCTTGTCCATGCCTGTGGTCAAGGTGCCCTTACATACTCCAGACAATACAAATGGACGTCCCAGTTTTACTTCATCCTAGTTTTAGACCTTTCTGTCACTGGAATAAGCCACAAGTATAAGCACTGTGATATCAAAATCTACTGTGTTTTAATCCACTTAGAAATTAAGATGAAGTGCCCCATATAGAGCTCCAGCATGTAATGGAGTGTGCATGGATGCACTTTTAGCCTGACTTAGTCCTCCGGGAAGACTGTCCTCTTTAGCTCTGCTTTTGCTTGTTCTCAAACTTGATCTTATCACTCGTGTTGGGCAGGAAATTGAGCAGAACAGAGATGTTTGTGGTATGTGTATTAATAAGAAAATATTGGAAGTATAGCAGGAACCAGTAAGGGAGAGTTCTTTTCATTTTAGGCACTAATTGATTGACTACGATGACCATAGGTTGAAAAGGACTGCAAAATCCTGAGATCTTTAACAACTGCAAAACTTCTCTGCTCTTCCAGAATACATGAATTGTAATAAGGAAGTGTTCATTTCTTTGCAATAAATGGTAGGACAAGAGGAAATAACCTCAAACTGTTTAGATTGGATTTTAGGAAACATTTTTTCACTGAAGTGGATGTTGAGCATTGGAGCAGGCTGCCAAGGGTAGTGATTGAGTCACCGTCCCTGGAGACATTTAAAAGGCCTGTAGGGACACTTTGGGACATGGTTTAGTGGTGGATTTGGCAGTGCTGGGTTAATGGTTGAAATTGATGACCTTTTCCAACCGAAGTGATTCTGTGGCTGGTTGTGTGATTTTCTGTCAATCAACAGCCTGAACAGTGCTGAAAGGGCCTTTTCACCTGGAGGGCAAAGGAGTGATGCTGTGACCCAAGTCTTGACCTAAGTCCTCCTGAAAGGACAAGGAGGCTGCAGAGGCTGCCTTGCTTCACAAGGGTGAATGGAAATCACTGCCCTTAAGGTTATCTGGTCATGGACCCTTTTCACTGGAAAAGGGGGTGAGTGCTGAGTAAAAGGGGAAGGCAACAAACAAAACAGGGACCCAGACCTGGACTGACAAACCTAGTGGAGGCAGGGACAAGAAACAAATTTTGTCAACCACACTAATGGTTAGGCTACTTATAACCTCATTTAATGTAGTAAATAGAGTATAGTCTTAGAAAATACCTCTGAGGTATGATTCCTTTTTGAACTTAGTCTCAGATAAAACTCTTCCATCTTGTCCCTGGTGTGGACCAGGCACATCAGTGTCTGAATGCTTTCAGTGGAAGTATCTGTAGACACACATGAGCTTGATTAAAAATATCTGTCATGTCAAGCAGATGTTACAATTTTTTCATGCTGATTGCATTAGTGCATCACTTAACATGTTTAAAGTTGTGCATCAAACAAATAGACAAAATTATTCAATTATATCACTCCTAATGCTAAAATAGGTTTTATCTTTACATTATTTGTTCACACGAGCTTAGCTGAGAAGGTTTTAGTCATTTACAATACTAAATGCAGAGAGGAAAACTTGAATTGGTTTTAATCAATTATTCACTTTTTGTCAATCCAGAAAATAAAATGCATAAGAAATAGTTACTTATTTTTGAATTGCCATTTATATAATCTGATGTTCTATACTGGAGGAAGATATGATATGTAGGATTGGAGTCTTCAGTTGTGGCTGTGATGCTTGTCTGAGTATTAGACATGTAATTATCATATATTCGTATGATTCATTGCTTATCCTTCAGCATATATAGTTGAAGATGTCGATTTCAGAAAAATCTAATATCTGAACACATAATGATTGCAGCACTTTTCTTGAAATGCCAGGGTTTCAGGACTTAAAATTAGTTATAAATCATATCTTGTATTAATAATCTGAAACATTTCGTTACTTAACGCTGGCAAATGTGCTTCTTAATGCCATTTTCATTCAGCTCATGCTCTTCTCTGTCTGCCTGTCTAGTCTTCATAAATGGGGACAGACTCCCTTTGCTTTGACTGCGCTGGAGTAACACTGAGTATCTGAAGAACAGTGGATTCTTCCATGAGATAGAGGCTGTCATCCGCCTCCGTGGAACGTGAGACAGTAGGGCTCCTTGAAATGAAACGCAATGTGCAGAATTTGCGTGTTGTTCTTATCTTTGAGAATATATGACAGATTGTTTGGTGTAGCAACAGATTGTCATTTTTATTATTAGAAAGTGCGTGTTTTTACTGCTGTGGCCATTCTAGTAATTTCCTATGTTGTTGGTGCTTGAGCACTGCCATGGGGTTGTTTAGCAGCATGTGCACCACAGGGTGCCGAAGTCCCTTAGTTCTCACAGAGGTACTGAAACTTTTTAAGTTTCAGTATCTTATAAGAATGTTCATCTCTTGTTGATCATCTGCTTGCTTCCTGCATTACTGCTGTTCTTGCTTGGAAGGAAAGTCAAAAGAGATACTACCTGAACCTCAGCAAGATGCAGAAGTCCAAATGAGCATAAGAGGAGGAGGTGTGAGGCTATATTGTTACATTTATTTTACTTGTTTGTTTTGGATGAGATTTTTCAGGATGTACCTACTTCTGTCATCTTTGGGATGCTTAGCAAAATAAGGAAGCAAAGAAAAAGCTTCATGGCCTATACCAGGTATCATGAAACTTCATGTAATGCAGCTGTCAATGTGTGGTTCTAGTACAAAATTACTGAGGAAGGGACGATGAGAGCATTAGTCCTTGGCTTTTGGTTCCCTGGTATTGGACTGGGAACTTCTGTGAGCAGTCAGAGAAAAGCTACGAAACTGTGCAAAGATGGAGCGTTTGTGTTTCTTCCCCTCCAAAGCTTTGGGCAGTGGGTCTGTTCTCTTCCACTGCATCTCTGCTGGATATTACTGCAGAGGGAGAAGAAACACAACTTTTCCATTTTTTGCATCAGTAAGGCTGACTCTTTACTTACTGGTGCCCTGTGTACATATAGCTAAGCACAAAAAGGTTCTTAACTATAGGTGCTTAAACTTCCCTCTCTTATCTGAAAAATAATTTCTTTAGAAATGGAAAGAATTCAAGCCCTAGCAGTGTTTCTGATTAATACCTGCTTCAAATCTTTGAAACATTTGTTTCGTGACAAAAGATTAATCACAGTAGATTATTGGTTCTGAAGGTCTTCGGTTTATTTTTTGTTGCTGAAAATTACATGCATTTAAAAAACAATGAATATCTCTTCTTGGGAATGTACATACTGTCTTTATCTGTCCTCTTGTATGAGCCTGCTACATGTTGCCAAGTCCTATGGAATTATTTGTAGTCTTTTTGAATGTTTTTTTCCCCCTATTCAACTGTAAGCACAATGTCAAATCAAAGCTGCGGTATGAAATGTGTTCTGCTGGGAAATGACCATGATGAATTTGATGCCGTGCTGGTTACTTGCTGTATTTCAAGGTGGAAGAGCTATATTTGATCTTGGGGGTGGATGAGAAAACCACAGTGTGCTGGCTGGTGGCTGCTCCGTTGCTAATTCATTGGCAGTTTTGGGAAAAAATATCTACATTTTCTCTTTTTTTTTAGGCCAGATATTAGCATGAAATATGGCTCTAAGTATTTCAACGAGAGTTCGGTGTCAAATTTAATTCCTTGGAGATCTGTGTATTGTTCAGAGCCATAACTAAGTATTTTAACTCCTGCAAATCATTATAAAGACTAATAGGTAAAAAGCCACTGCTCCTTTAAATCAGTGTCACCAGTGACTCAGAATATCTATTGATTTTTTTCTTTATTCCTACCAGCAGTTTAGTTTAAGATTCAGCAGGTCCACTTTGAGAAAATTCTGCATAAAGCACTGCCTGATATTCTTGGTTAATACTGCTTTTTAAATTCTGTTTTAAGAAATTTTAAATAATTAAAAGTAATTATATCTGTAACATGTTAAAACATCTATCTAAAAGGCTAGTATAATTCCCAGTTTATAGTTTTCTTTGTGTATTTTGAGTGTATAATTACTGGAATGTATAAATTTATATATTTCATCCAATTTTTTCAGATAACGTATATGCAAATTTAAAAAGTCAATTATATTCCCCCAGACATACTGCTTTTTGAATATAACAGAATTGCAGCATAATTTTGAAAAAAACCCAAACAACCATGCTGTATTTTCCCTGCAGATAGTGTCTGTATCAACAAATCATCTGGACAAATGATTATGGGCTGTTTGTCTTTACCCTTTGTAAAGTGCTAAGCAAATTTCAGTGCTTCATCCCCACGTGAACCACTTGCTAATTTGGTATTTATACCATGTTTATCAGTCCTTTTATTTGTGCATTTTTGTGAGGCCAGTTCCAGATGTGCTTCAGCTATTATTCCACATAGGGTTGTGTGACAATATTCCACCTGGACGCTCGGTGGAAAGAAGGTAAAGGAGGGTAACCTCAGGCTCTGTGAAGTCGTGAAAGCTGCAGAAAAATAAATGGGAAGGCCAGCCATTAGGGAGAAGAGCAGGATGCATGTGTGGAATAAAAGCTATTAATAAAAAGGTTTGCCTCCTGAGTCACCATGCTTCCCATATAAATTTCCATATTGGCATGTGGCCACTGCGGTAATTGTTTGCATTAAAAAGTAGCATCAGGAATGTAGTGTATTTTTAGCTCTCACTACAGCAGTAGAAACAAAAAAAAAGGTTAACATTTTACTGTAAGGCAGTTTTCTAAAGACCATCTGAGATCTGTGAGATCTGTGGTTGTAATTTGGAAACCTTTGGCAAGAAATACAAAGTACAACACAAATATCTCTGAAATTTCAGAGACATACATTTGTAGCTGATTTATTTGTTACTTGTTATGTATAGATCTTTCTGAAGTCTTCTGTCATTTCACAAACAAATTTAGATGATCCCTCTCCATTTTCACTTGGTTGGCTTTCATTCTATTTCCTAAGCAGGCAGTAAGTTTTTCTTTGTTTTCAAGATGACATGCTGGAGAACTTTACTTGTTAAATGTACCTTCACTTCCTTCAACCTTTGGAGGGAGGCCTCTGAGAAGTGTATTAGCTCTCTTACACATTTGGTTTTCTACTGCTTTGGAAACTGGGAGGCTAACATAAAAGAGCTGAAATGCATATCCTCCATGGTGAGTGAAAAATATTAAGAAAGAAATTGCTGGTGTACTTTTGTGCTAAGAAAAATTAATTTAAGGAAGCTGCACTGAATGGGGGTTGAAATTTCCTCTATTGTAATTTTAAAATGCCACATCAGGAAGAGGCCTTGAACATGAGTGGTGTCTAAAGTCCATGGCTGACAATTCATCTTTGAAGAGCTAATGTTGTTTGGCTGTGTACCTGAAGAAATGGAGGATATTGTAAATTTACATTGTAAAGAGTAATGAATATAAAGCCCAGTGCAAAGAGGATTAATCATGAAGATATGCCACTGTTGAATGCCTGGTGCTCCCTGAAAACATTACACCATCTGATGTATTTAAGTATTGTTAGGACCCTGTGCTGTAGCCGTTATGAGAAGGACTCTGAAGCAAATCAAATAACTTTATCTGGTGCACATGAAGTTGGTGCAGTGGCCTTGGATGGAGAGAGGGTGACAAGAATTCCCAGTTCCTCTCAAGGAGCCCCTGTCTCATGAACAGGAACAGTATCAGTAAATGGGTTAAGCAGGAAATCTCCTTCATGAAGGAAAAATGGAAGGAGAAGTGAGGTGAAAAATAGCTAGAATACAGGAGGGGGAGGACTGGAAAACTCCCCAGATCAAACCAATGGGAAACACAATGAACTGGAGAAAAAACCCTAAAGAATTAAATCTAAACTATGTAAAAATTAAAGCCAAACTATTTAAAAATTTAAAAAGTCATTGAGACCTAAAAGAAAAATATTAAGCAATGGAGAAGTAGAGAAAAAGACAGATTTGTAGAAAAGATAGTGATTTAGTTTTGGCCTATGCCTCTTCGTGGAACATGAGTTTAGAAGACCTTTGGTAACCAGATCAAGAAAATCTTTAAAATTATTTAATTAGATTGAAGGCCAAAAGATAAACTCTTATGATAAGCAAAAAATGTTCACTGTTCATTTACCTTCCAATTGATTTTCCTTCTTCCTTTTGCAAACTTGTCATTTTTTTCTGTAGTTTAACTACTCTTAAGCAACCATTGCCTCATATTCTACATTTTTATGGTATAAAGATTCGGAAGGAAGCAAGTTTATCTATGTATGAGAAAAAACTGTCCCCACCTGGTCCAGCAATTGTCCAGCAATACCAGCTATGAAGGATGATTTGCTTACTTTCAAGTTGCTACAACTAGAGAATTTATTTCTTGATTTAATACTTCCTTCAAATGTAATTTATTTAGGTTGTTCAGGTGTTAAATCAGAAACACGCCGAATTTGAATTTTATCTTTTTGGGTGTAAATGATATTTTTACAAAAATAAATCGGTGATCTCAAAACATTTACAGTTGTTTTTAAAGATCTGTCAGTTTTATAATTTGTGTGTTTTACACTAGTAAACATGCAGTTATTATTTCCATTATCACCATATTAATTTTTGTTTGGAAAGAAGCAAGCATCACTGTGCATTTATTGGGCTGTGTTATGCTGTGTTTAGTGGAAATTGACTCCTCTACCTACAAGATAGACCTTTGAAAACAAAACTGCTTCACTGATAATTAACAGTCAGTCAGATGTGCCATAAAGCCATTGTGTCTGAAGGACCATTGTCCTGTGCTTTCCTAGAGCTTGATTTCTTGCCACTTCATTTCAAGTAGAAATTCTTGAGCGCTAAATATGAATTAAATGGAACACTCCCAACGTACAGAAGCTTTAGATTTCATAGAGATGAGCTTGACAAGATGTCCTCAACCTCTGACCTTCTGAGAGTCTTTCCCAAAGAGAACTGAAGGTCACCTATTGTTATTTGTGTAGTAGAGACTTGATTGCACATTGATTTGAAGCTGGGTGGATTTTTCTGTCTTCATGTCTTTATAATGCTCTTAAAACTGTTATTTGCACTCTCTTACTGTACTGTAATGCCAAAAGAAAGGTCACAGAAATGTATGTTTTTACATCTCAATATCTAACAGAAGGTCATGGGTTAGCAGAGGTGGATGAAAAGCTTTTTGTTCCCTCAGCTGAGTAAGCTGTGAGATTTTTGGTTGGGTTTGATCTTTTTTAAGAGCAAGGACTTTTTTTCAATCTGAGCATTAGGCTTTTGCAATGAAATTTGTGTTCAAACTTTGATTTTAGTGTCTTCAGTTGTTTGATTTTCAGCATTTCAGTATCTTCTCTAGCATATATCACCCTAATAGTTCAGTGTCCTCAGGCAAAAATAGAGTAGGAAGAACTTAATCCAGAAGAGTGCGTCTGTTTTGCCTTATGGATTGTTTGCAACTGACCCTTGATTAACGGCTGGTTCATAATTGCAGATTTTCAGAATTCACTTTGAGTGTGTGCTTGTGTGAACTTTTTATTCTTGTTTTCTTTTTTGTAGATTACAGATAGAAGAATCTTCTAAACCCGTAAGGTTATCACAGCAGCTGGACAAAGCTGTAACCACGAACTATAAACCAGTGGCTAATCATCAGTATAATGTAAGTAGCTTTTAGTATTTTCCCTTCTTTTCTTCAGAAGGAATTTGGCTTATGACTCCAGGACTGCTCTTCTGCTGTCCAGCAGCTCTTTGCTCGCAGATGGCTGCTGTCTTTGGCAATGCTCTATGTCATCTGGTTTCTCCTTGATTTTGTCTTCTGGGGATCTTCTTTCTGTCTCAAGACCAGTATCACCCTTGGGGCTAAGGTCTGCCAGTTGTAACTGTCTTGTGTTATCTGATGGAGGGCAGACCACATTCACTCAACCCTTTTTAGTGATTTTATTACATTCTTCCTCTAATCTTTTTCTTTTAATGTTATTTTGACATTTGTGGATGAAAGGCAGCTCTGGCTTTGTGCTATGAGATGTGGAAACACTCTTTTGAGTCAAATAACTTACGATCTGCAGGGGGTAAAGGACTTGAAAAGAATAATTAGTTTCCAGTCCTTTGGAGGAATTGGCAACAAGTAGAAAAGAGTAACAGCTGATAATTTTTCTCAGTTTCCTACCTTCACAGTACATGTTATTGGCATCATCGGCTTTGTCAATATTACACCCACACTGCCATTCCAGATCAGTTGATATAAACTGTAACGTCCTTTTCCTTAAAGATACTCTTTGAGTATGTTGAATGTGAGGAACATAAAGTCATACTGAAAATTAATCACTCTGTTAGTCATTTAAACTTCTACACTTTTTATTAAGATTTTATTTAGCTAAAACAAGTGACAATATACTGGATGATATTTAAGCATTATTATGAAAGTCAGTCTATTGCCACAGAACCAGAAATAATAATTTCTCTCTCATGGGTCTGTTTTGTAGTAGTTACTGTTCAAAGTCTGCTCTGTACATGAATGATCATACCAATATAACTATTGCAGCTGAGGGAATGCCATTTAACCAAAATAGTCGCACTGATGTGTCCTACTATGCAGGTGCAGTTTTACATCAGTGTATTGTTTTATGATGCTGCTGGTGCTCTCTTTTAATTCTGGAGTAAGCTTTGGTGGGATACAGCTTCTCTTTTTAGTGGGATGCTGTTTCATTTCCCTGACACCAGCATAATTACAGCAGTATGACTACAGCCTGGAGATAATCTTTGTATCTTTATTCCAGCTGCAAGCTGCAGGTCATCATATCATCGTGGAAATTTAAATTTTGTGTGAGATTGAGGGGGTATAACCAGTCCCGTTAAAAGTGATTATGCTGTTGTGTCCTAATTGTTATGTTTTTATAGGTTACATAGCTGTCCATGGTCATGGAAATCCACCAGCAGCATATTTAGTTTTTATGTCTACCTTAAAGGTGTTTTGATGGGAAAAATCTTGTAAGACATACTTGTGCTTGAGTCGCCTTGACCTTGCCTTGACTCTAAAGGCCAAGGCTTGACTGCTTTCTACAAAATTTTTCTTTTCATTAAGTCTTTTATTAAGGTTCATGTTAGATGGCTGAAAGGGTATATATAACTGGGAGAAAAAGTCCATGAATTCTAAAACCTCTTGGTTGAATTTTTCTGTTGTTCTCAAGCAGCAACTGCTTTCTTAGAACCTGCTGCATTGCATGTAATCATATGGGTGCTGTATTGGGGACAGGACTTTCACAAGAAAGAAATAAAAATGTACAAACTGTCATATATGCTAATACAGTCATCATCTGGGCAGTTTCTGAGGGAAGAATGAGTATCTACTAAGTAAGACAGAAAGGGCTAACATTTCTTGAAGGAAAGAATATAAAATGGGGCTTAAGTGTGGCTGCTCCAGGTACCTGTAAGTGAACATACAGCAGGAAGGAGGAGGGAAATAAATTACGTGTGGATGGGGAATAGCAATATTTTGTTTGAATTCAAGGACTGGGAAAGTGATTAGGTTATTTTCGCAAGAAATTATATTAAGCCTACATTTTTATTTGAAGAAATTGCAATTCCATTACAATATATGCTAAGATTGTAACTTAGGTTTTCTTCTCTGGGGAAAGGACCTCCATTATATCTATAAATATTAAATGTGTTTACAGAGTTACAAAGTTAATATTCTTGAAGCCGGAACCTTTCTGTGACTTAATTATTTTTCATAATACAGTAGTAAGGTTCTTCAGTGGTTCTGGTTACCCCTTCAGAGGCCACTTTTAGGGGTTTCTTTGTGGTACTCTCTTCCCAATGTCCCGTACTGTAGAGGTTGATACCCATGCTCCAGGAGACAAGAAAACCTTTAGGACCACTTTAAAGCATCTTTAGGTGAGACTTTGGATTTATTCTAACTTCTTTATCACTTTTGTATTCACTGTCTACCAAAGCCGTTACATCAGCTTCAGTATTAATGATACTTTCAAGAAGGCAATTTTGGCACCTTTTCAGCAAGCTCAGCAACATGCTGGGAAGGAAAACAAAGAGAAATTTATTTCAGTATAAAGTCTTCTGGGGATAAACTCACAACTTCTATGCTAAATGGCTTGTTCTAAAATGGTCCTTCCTTGAAATCAAATAGTATTTGAATGTTTTTTAAATTAAAAAAACCACACAACTTTAAAGACATCTGATTAGTTTATAGTGTAGATGCATTCTATTACACGACTATTAAAAAGTGCTTTAAGCCTACTACATAAAGGATCCTGTTCACAAAAAAAACAGGAAGGAAAAAAGTGAAAGGCTGCATTGTAACTTGCTGTGAGCAGTGTATTCATAAGGCCAAAAAGAAGAAATCAGCAACAGAAGACGCCAGGCTTTTTTTTTTTTAGCACTTCTCAATGTGCTCTGTTATGAGACAACAGTGGAAACTGTTGCTGAAGTTAGAGGGAAATGCTAGAGTATTGCTAATTAGAGAGTGGGCAACTGGGGCACCAGCAGCTAATAACTTTTCAATAAAGGGAGGGTTTGATATTCAGTTTTTTATGTGAGTTGATTTATACATTAATGAATTAAGAATATTAGAATATTCACATGGATTTTTTTTAATAATTGTCTGTTGGACTTCCAGAAGAAGCAAATGTTTTGACATGCTATTGTTTAAAGGAAGGCCAGTGTCCTAGGTTTATGTTCCTCCTGTTGTGTCTGTGGTGCAGCAGTTCCGCTGTGGATCATGATGACCAAGATGATGCACTGTCAAACTAGTTTGCTTCATGTTACAGTTTGCTATGTTGCAAAGCTGTTACTGTTTTGAAGATTTATTCTTCTTTAAATGCAGTGGCTAAAGAGTTAAATAATTACACTAAACTGTGTTACTGGATAAAAATCAATTGCATGATGGGTTTGTGTGGTGAGATTGTAGCTTTTATAACACTGCTTGGAGTTAGAAAAGCAGGCAAGTATTTAGTTGCACACACCTGTTTTAGGTTTAAAGAAGTAGGAGACTTCAAGCTACAGATTGGGAACAATTGCTCTGCATCCAATTTAATGATGTACATCCATTTCAGAATGTGAAGAAGGTAGTTGGCTGGCTGGAGACCTGGGAGCTACGGCAAAGGTGGCAATAGTCTTTAGCCACGTTGGTACAGCTACCAAGAGACAGGCTATTTTCGCTCTGAGAGTAGGAGGGAGTTAGCTGGCAGGGATACATAGGAAAAAATGAATTGTGCCATAAAACCAATCTTTCTTCTTAAAAATAAGATCTTTAGTATCCAGTAGATCTGTGCATTTTCATTTCTAGGCTTTTCATCTGAAGGTCTTCCTTTTGAGAGTCAGCTTTGAGCCATCAGAAGCAGAATGACTCCCATACAGAATTATCCCATTTACAGTCAGGCATGTGTCCCTTATTGATCACATGCATCTTTCCTGCTGTACATTGTGCCGCTATGGATTCACCCACGCAGTTTGCCTGAAAGCACTTGATGATTACATGACTTGCACTACCTTCTGGATCACTTTTGTTGGTTCCAAGGAGCTGGCTGGTTTTCTGTTTGAGGGTGGTATTGGGGGTGGATGGGGTGATGTCCTGGCAGGTGTCGTGGTTGGTGCTCTCTGGTGACTGGGGTTTGTTTGGGATGTGCTGGTCTGTGCTTCTGATGATGAATCAGAGGAAGTATTTTTGGAGGCGATAAAAGTTTCTGTGAAAATATATAGTCATCTGGTGCAGATTATAATGGTTAAGTAATTTTTAATGTACAGTTTGAAGTAGGATGATGTGTGGCAACAAGGGGCCTCTGCCTGCTTAGAAGGTTTGGGATTTTGGGACTAGTGCAACTTCATGTGTGCTACTCTGGTTTCTCCTGAAGAGAAACCATCCAGATCCTCAAAGTGTTTCTTTGAAGATTGGTTGTATATTGATGGAGTTGATGCCTTGAGTGCTGCTTCTGGAGAAAATGAGGCAGTGTCCAAGGGCCATTGGGGACATCCTTTGGGCAGGTGCTTGTTATGTTTGCAGATGTAGCCATGTTAGTCTGTAAATTTTCCCGAGTATGGCAGTTTGGAGATTGTTTGTTTGACATTTGTCATTTTACCTCAGAAGCTGATACCAACAGAGGTGGAGAGAATACCATCTCAGTTTGGATTCCTGTACTATTATTAGGTTTTTTCCAGGTTTGGGCACCTGCAGGCTCTGTTTCTGCTTTTTTTTTTTTCTAGTTAAAGCAGATACACATATCTGAGAAGCTTGTTGTGCTGAGGACAAAATGCTTAATTTATGTTCAAAAGAATATTTGAATGTTCAAAAGGAAACTTTCCAGATGAAAAGCACTGAGTCATTGAACAGTGTTTTATTAAATAGAAGAGGTTTTTTGTAGCTTAATGTTCAGCACTGAGAATTATACAGGAATACATATGAATGTCTTTAAAATGTGTTTTGTAACAGATTGAATATGAGAAGAAGAAGAAAGAAGATGGAAAAAGAGCTCGAGCTGATAAACAGCAAGTGTTGGACATGCTTTTTTCAGCCTTTGAGAAACATCAGTATTACAACATTAAAGACCTGGTGGACATAACCAAACAGCCAGTGGTACGTACTGCAAGTCTTGTAAATACAACCATTTTCAGTAGTTACTACTGTGTGTATTTTACATATCCAGAAAATAGCTTAATATATATTATATGCCTTAGAAACTCCTCTCTAAATATGTTTTACAACAAACTGAAATCACTAAGTTTTAAGTTCAGCATTGTAGGACAGTGTAGGATACCAAACATTGCAGTGAGTGTGCTTTTTTTTGACAGAGATGGCTTAAATAACCTAAATGGTCTCTTTTTTATTTAGGTTTGCTTTAATACTAGGAACCAAATTCTGTAATGCTCTCATGTCTCCTCTGCTACTCCTGTCCTCACTGAAGCCTAGTTCTCTTGGCAGTAGTGAGCTTTTGTTAGTATATGGTCAGCCCTTCCCTTAGCTTCTGAACTTTATTTTGGCACAGCAACAGGGGTTGCTCTTTTTCTGTATTTCATGGAATTTGTATTAAATGCAGGGATTATCCATGTTAGAAACTCAGGTATCGTGAGCTCAGGCTCAATGTCTCCAGAATCACAGGATTTCCTTTACAAAGAGGTAATTTTTAGGTTAAGAGTTTAGGTGCTTGATATTTAGGATTTCCTTGGGGTTTTCTTTTAAACAGTGATTTGCTACACAGGCAAGAAAAGCACCAAGACATCTGCATATGTGATGGTTTTGTTGTCTTGCAGTGTCTGTCAGCCTTCTCATATATGAACCATAACTTTCCAGTTCTTTCCCTTCTTTCCATGTTCAAGCTTTCCTTGAGCAGACCAGGCAAGAGTGGGAGGGTGACAGTGACATGCAAAGGACCTTTGGTGTTCTTGATGTTTTTCACTGCCAACTTCAATATCTATCCTCAACCCAACTACAGATTTCAGAAGACTTAAGGGGACTTAATTATGTTTAAGTCTAAATGGAGCAACAATGTCACAAGTTGTTAGAGCTAAGGCAGAAGAAAGAACAGTAACAGCTGGATTATGGAAAAAATACTCTGTAAAAAAAAGGGGCAGAAATGAAGATGCTTACTAGTTTTGCTCACTTCACATTTAGAATGAAGTGTATCTGTGTCAGAGCATTTGTATAAGTGAACAATCTGTTTGGTTAGAAGCTGCACAAAGATGCTACCCAAGTAAAATCCATGTAGGTTCACTGTGTTCTAGTGCCTTGAAAGAAACTTGAAAGTTGAGTAACATATCCGTGTCTTCCATTCATTTATGTCATGAGTCAGCTCCGTATCTCTGCAGCAGAGAAGGTGTATGGGTCTTGGGAGCTGAGAAGGAGGAAGGAATAGGAGGAAGATATGGAGGAAGTGGCAAGAAAATTTTAAGTGGGTTTCTTTTTTCGTAAGAGAAGTGTGGCAGTCTGTATCTCGATCACTTTGAATGCAAGTTGGTACAGATTTATCTCATTTACCATGACATCAGCTTGCAGTAGTCACCCACAACTCCCACTTAAGCTACTGGAGAACTTGAAGTTACAAATAAATAAAGGTACTTTTCTTATGTAATGGTTAATGTAAATAGTAAATTAAACCCTTGCTACAGAATATGTTGCATGTTACACAGGAAGTTGCTGCCATCTTTATTTGTATCATGAAATCACAAAACAAATATTTTCTGAATGCAAATTACTGCTATATTAGGGAAACCTGGATTTATTTGTTTTTCATTCTAATGCAAAATAACAATTTGCAGTAGTAGGCAAATCTTTTGCCACCTACCCAGATGTACTGAATGCTCCCTGGAAATATTACAGTAATTCCAGACTTGGGCTTCCTAGCTGAGAACATAATACTTTCTGTGAGAAATCAAATATTTGCAAAGAATGGAAGCAGAATGGAGCCAGTGGTCTAAGAACTGTACTTTTTAAAAATTGAGTAGCTTGTTTGGATTTTTTCATCTATTTTAGCTTTAAGTGATGGTTATCCTAAATACAGCAGGGTTTGTTTCCCCCTCAAAGTTTCAGAAGGATTTTTAAAGCTTGTAAGTTAACTCCTCAGAAATTTTTATCCCATAATTCCATTATAACATTTCACTTTATATGGAAAAATCACGAGGAAAGGTAGAACAGAGAAGAGAATGATTTAAATATATGAACAGAACACCTAGAGATGAGCTTCTGTGCTAGAATTATACGTACATAAACACACTGGATCCCGTTCTGAGAAAAAATTGTGGCCCCCTCATTAGCAATCACCAGGCTCTAAAATTCAGTATTTGGCATCACTGGGAATAGTGTGGGGTTTCTCTCCATGGTACAGTATCAGAGCACTGTGCTTCAAGATACATAGGCCAGCCTGGTGCAGTGCAGACCCAGGTGGGGAGTCCTGGTTTCTAGAAGGAGAACTGATCCTGCAGGAAAAATCATAGCATCTCTTCAAGCCACTTGCTCTGAAGTACAGTACAGCACAGTGGAATTATCCATGTTTCATAGCTGTCTAAAAACTCCAGCAGTTCAGTGTTGTCTGTGCACACACAGTGATGTTTTGGGGTTAATGCTCTCAGCTGCCCTCCGTAACACCTCTCCTGCCTGGTTACCCCCTGCAGCAGAGATGGCAAATACGTGGCAAATCTTCAGCTGCTGCAGTTCACGGTTCCAACTTGAAGTGCTGTTACCTGTGTCACAGACCTTAACTCACTATTCAGTTTGGGTTGGTTTTGTTCCATTTCGTTGCACTCTTAGAAGTTTTGCCCTGAGAGAAGCAGAACTGCCTGGGTTATTAGGTCTGAAAAGTAGTTGAAATTAAAAATAGCCTTCATATAGCTGAGTGGGTGGGTGTGGATGGGTGCTGTGGGAACTTCAGCCATAGTGGCTTCACTCTGCCTGAGCCCAGCAGCAGCATCACACCTTGTGACCCAGCTTCCCAGGCAGACTAGATCTGCCAGCTCAGGAACTGCACATGAATGTACCTCATGGCACTAGGTGCAATTGTGGGGGATTCTTTCCAGATCTCTGTCCATGTGATCTAGAGCAGAATTTAACCTTGCAGCCAGGTGTTTCTCCTACCCACTCTGCCACGAAGAGTGGGTAGGAGAAACACCTTTGAAGCGTCTGACACTGCCTCGTGTGCAGTGATTGCAAAGCAGGCAGTGGATATGCAGGTGTGCACATCTGCACAGCCCATGCAGAAGTGCCTGTTTCACCTGCACCCAGCACCTTTTACACCGTATGTAGCGCATCGCTGCCATAGCGAGCGTGTCCCAGGTACCTGAGGGGAATAATGACGGCATCTCTGCAACAGACGAGGTGTGCGAGGGGACGTCGGTGATCGCCTGCTGCCACCTGCTGGGGTTTGCATCCGGCACCCCCGAAAGGCTGAGGAGCCATCCCTGCACAGTGAACTCCCTGCTCCTGTGCCCAGCTTCTCTGCTCAAAGGAAACACCCTAGAAGACCACAAGAAGCTGGTTTATATGCACATCCGTGACAGTCACCTTTCTTACGTGTTGGGCTGCTTTGTCTACTTTTGATGTGTACCTGGAGAGGGAGAGTAAGGATAAGTTTTACTGAAAGATACTTCTTTTGCTGACTGAGAACATATTTTTTGTTTATGTATTTCCTAGCTTTTCCATTTAGCAAAGAGGGAAAGAGTGTGAGAAACACTTAGACCATCAGCCTGTCTTATTTTCCTGTGTCTTCAACATGTATTTGTTGGAGTATGGAGTGGAGTATGTTGATATTTACGCTTAGTGGAACTGTAGATGCAGAAAATACAAGTATTCCAACAACTTCAGTTCAATATAAGCACTCCAACAGGATTAAATTGCTCGAACTCGAGCAATTATGAATATAATGTGAGGATTCTTAAACTGTGGTCTGTAGTTGCCATGACAATCCACTCATCTCAGTCCCAATTAATAATTAAACAAACAAGTAGGCTCTTGTGACTCTTAAGAAAATTACTGGTGTTTATTATAAAGAGTGAAGGAGGGCAATATCAGTGAGTTGTGTTTTGTCAAAAATTATACTACTGGTATAATAGCTCTACTTGTTTTGGTTTTTTTCTTTCTCTTCCAAGCCTTAATTTTTTAAGGTATTAGAAAATTTTCAGACATACACTCAGCTCTCCTCTAAAAATGAGGCCATAATAAAATGCTTAAAGCTTTGCAAAATGGCATGAAAACCGACAGCTTGAGGCTTTGACAAAGTCTGAATAAGGCAAGGATTTTCAAGATAATCCCAGTCCAAGCAGGAAGAAAGGTCAAGAGCTTTTAGCTCAACTGGAGGAATTCCAGCAGGGGGAAGGTGTGTGAGATAACAGTTCCCAAGAGGTGCTTGGTAACTTCATTTCAGCAGCCCCTGGAGTACTTGCCTCTCAGAGGGACTGCCTGGGAGCCATCACCCCTGGGGCTTGGGTGCTCTCTGCTGCATCCTTGGGGCTTGCACTAATCCCTGCTGGTGCCTGAGGGTCAAAGTCTATCCCAGAGTCCTTCCCACACCAGTTAGTGCCCATCAGCCAGCTGGGCTGTCTGCCCCTTAGGAACTGAGTCCATGCAATTGAGCAGGTGTGCAGAACTGTGGCAATTGCCTGCCTGTTTAATTTGAACTTTTGTTTCCTTTCAGATATACTTGAAAGAAATTTTGAGAGAAATAGGCATCTACAATGTGAAAGGGACCCACAAAAATACATGGGAGCTGAAGCCGGAATACAGACATTACCAAGGAGAAGAAAAGAGTGATTAACAAAAATATTTATGATGTAAGAGTGATTGCATTGAGGGAACTGTGGTGATTACAGACAGGACTAAGCACAGTGCAATTCTGCAAGGATAAAGATAAATTAAGGCAGCTGATACTTTGTAATTTTCTGTAGCTTTTTTCCCCAAGGAATATTTCTTGTATGTTTCTATATATGCTTTGTCTTTTGACAGGAAAAAATTATAGAATAAACTTGTATTAGATTTATCTTTATTAGAAATCTTTTGAGTTCTCTTCTTACTTTTTCTTGGTAGTTTTGTGGGTTTTCCAAGCCTCAATAACTTTGATGGAAAATGTGTCTTAGAGGAACCCATAACTTTGTGGGTTTGCATTCCAGTGTAACCAGGTTAATATCCTCGGTTCTGCTGGGATCAGTCAGGGCTTCATCTGGAAGCCTGCAAATGTGCACAACCCTTTGTGCAGTGTTTGTTTGGAATGGACATGATGCTTCTCCTGGTATTATCAGGTTTTAGCAAAAACAGCCACAACCATGGTGCTCATCACAATCCTTAGACTCCCTGGGAACAAACCAATGCAGTTAAAAACCCATAAAGTCAGTGGGAAGATGACAGTCCCTTTCATGTGATTACTGAGAAAAAATGAAATATCTGTTAGGTACAGCAAGGAAGAGTTTTCTCTTTTGTTTGGTTTTTATGCTGCTACTTATGTTCTGTTTAAACATATAAATAAAAGTATTATTTTAATTTGTACCACACAATATTGACTGAACACATTGTGATTTAGGTGGCATAAGTCTGAAGTGTTTTTTCAAAGCATGTTTTTATTGCTGGCTTTGCCACTGGGTTCCTCTGTGGTTTGGGAAAGATTGCTAAAAGTGTCTGTGTCTCTGTTTCCCCATTTTTGAAATGCATACTGCAAGGCTTGTTCCTTCAACATCCTTTTTAGGAGGTAGCAGGGAAGGGACTATTTAATTATATTCTCAAAGCTTTTATGTTAAAGAAAGAGCAAAGAACACAGAGTGGGATAACCTCATTATTATACCTGTAAATGAAGCAGAAGGTGAGGTTTGATAGTTCAGCTTTCACATTCTCTCATGTCCTTCAGGTGTATGCATTGTTTCTGCTCACCCTAATGACACAGGAGGTCTGTGTGAGAAGCAAACATTCCATAATTGGTCCACTTGGAAGCAATGAAAGGCTTGGGGAGTGGGCAAATGGTTTCAGAGGTTTGTAAAACAACTCTTACACATAAGTCACATAATTTTGCTCAATTCATTTTTTTTCTAGAGTCGCTTGTGTAGGTATCTCTCTACAGCTACACTTGGGGCTGGTGCTCAGCGTCCTGTGGCATCAAGTGCCCAGTTCCCAGGAGAGGGACTGCTGAGAATTTTGAAGAGCAGATCTCATTCCAGGGGGTGTGTGCTTTCAGAAATACTGCCACTGACTCGTGTCTCCTCGGGCTCTACAGCAGGACCCAGCTTGCAGATGGCTGCAGGAGCCATCTGAGGATGCTGAGAGGAACACAGGAAGTCAAGCCTTCGTGTCTTGCTGTGGAACATGATGTGCTCCCGGGCAGTAGCCAGGGCCTGCTCACATTGCTGTCCTCGTTGTACTGCTTGAGTCCTCTCTGGACTTGTGTTCAGGGATGCGTAGGATGAGAGCTCTTGCCTTTCATGAGCTGGGCTCCTCTGTGGAATCCCTGTCCTGTTTCAGCAGGTGATGCTGAAGCACCCAGCAAGTCTAGGTAAGCTTCTCCCTTGTGTCCTCTAAAACCATGCAGGGGGATGCTATGCAATCCTAATTAAGTAGTGCTGTAATTCCACAGGTAAAAATGACTGTGACATTCCAGAGGGAAATGGTTACCTTGAGTGGGATCCCCAGCAGGATTAGTTTAGCAGGAAAGTTTTGGATCTGCTTGTATTTCTGGTTTTATGTGAGCTGCTTCACAGTTTGTCTTCAGTTGAGAGGTACATAATCAGTCAGCATGAAATGCCTGAACATGTAAGTAAAGGAGGTATTTTATTGATCTGCAGAGTGCCTTTGGACAGGGTAAATAAGCTCTGCTCAGGAGTAATGGAAAATGTACAGAGCACTCAGTTTTTTATGGGGTTTATTGTCTTTGCAAAGGGCTGGTTTTTTATGGATATCATTAAAAACGTGTAGAGTGCTAGAAGTAAACAGAAAAAAGAAGCAGTGGAGTTTTCAACCAGTGAGCAACCAGGCTGAGGAATGCCAAGGTATACTGGTTTGCTTGCAGCCTTCTTGAAGTAGCACCAGTTATAAATAATGAGAAGCAGGACAGTGAGAAAGCACCATTTCAAAAATGGAACTAGGAAATTCTCTATCAGAGTAAACCAAGAAAAGATAAGCAGTCCAGAAGCCAGGTATCTTGTGAACTTTTTTATGTGCTTCCTGCATGATTTTGAAGTTTTTCTAGGTTGTTAGGGTGCAATTTGAATTTTAGCCTCAAAAGCTGCCACAAAATCCAAGTGGCATGAGAGAAGGCAACAATGAACCCACAGAGATGCTGATTTAGAGCATGAAAGATGCTCTCCTGTGCTAGCAGCAGGACCTGTGTCCTGCATTCAAGGGCTCTGCTGGCTCCTGCCTGGTGGGAGCACATGGTAAAGATAAAGGTGGAGTTTTTAGGTGCCCTTGGCAGGTCATTGTCCAGCCCACATCTAAGCCATGGAATCTTGCAGTACAAACCATCATAGAGACTGAAGCAGCAAGATAAACATGCTTTTATTGGCCCCTGATTCTACTTTCTGCAGTAACCCAGGGCACTTCAGGACTAGTCTAAATTCATGCAAGGCTGGTATAATGATTGAGCATTTGGGAGAACCTCGTTTGGATCCATCGCTTGCTAACCAGCAAATCCTCTCCAGCTCTTCTGCACGACACCCTTACACAAGTGCTGTTTGGCAGGATTTCCATCTGCCAGAAGAGAGGAGGAGGCTTGAAGGCGTTCAGGTCTGATTCCCTGGCCCCACATTTGGATTAATTTAAACTCTGGACTTGCAGCAGTGATGAACAATTCCCTGCTGGTCTTCCCATGCGCTGCTGTCTTTGGTTGACGCTAAACTCCGCTCATGCAGATGTTCTTGAGTATTAGTGGTAAACATGCTGCTTGGTGAGCAGGTCCCACAGGCATGAGCAGAAGTTTCTATGTGTTAAATGTCATTTAATGAGTTTAAAAGCGTGTCCCCCCTCCAGCCTTGCTTGTCCCAAATGACCAGTTTGAGTCATTGGAAATTTCATACACAGTAAGTTCAGGCAGTACCAGCAGGAACTTGAGCATACACAAGGTGATGGCCTAGAGATCCCCTGGTCACTCAACCTCCCTTCTCTTTCCCCCCACACCAGGGAAATGAGGAGGAGAATCAAAGTAAAACTTGTATGTTGAGAAAGAACAGTTTAATAACTGAAAATTAGTTAAATATAGTAGTAATGGTAAAATATTATAAAAATTATAATAAAAAGGGAAAACCAAGTGAGGGACAATACAAGTGCTCATCACCCTCTGACTGATGGCAGATCCCCCTTCCTGAACCCAGGTCTCCCCCCCCGCCTATGGGTAAGTCCCTCCCGTTTATATACTGGGCATGGCATTCTGTGGTGTGGAGTATCCCGGGTGAGTCCAGGTCCTTTGTTCCCGCTGTGCTCTCCCCCAGTTTCTTTTGCATCCCTTTTCACTGGCAGCGCATGAGACAACGGAAGAACGTCCTTGACTTAGGGTAAACACAACTTAGCAGAAAAAACACAACATTGGTGTGTTACCAACACCACTCAAGTTCCGAATCCAAAACACAGCGCTGTAACGCTCCTGAGAAGAAATTAACTCAGAAATGAGCACAACTGAAAATCAGGACACGGGTACCGGGACGGCACATGTTGCCAGGGGTGGCTGGTGGGCTGGAGCAGCTGCAGCCAATGGGTGAAGGGCAGAATTGACTCCCTAAAACACCTTTTTGTGGGCAGCATAAGGAAGCACCAGCAGCTGCAGGCAGTTCTGTGTCTACAGCACCCATGCAGCTGCAGGGACAGCAAAATCATCCCTCCCTACTGCCACGGCCAAGGGCAACCATCTCGAGTGCAGACACAGCTGTAGGTAGAGCAGCTAAACCTCAGCCCTTGAACTGGACTACTCCAGTAGCAACAGTGGGGTTTTGTCAGCTGAGGAGGGCTGAAGTACCTAGCTTCACATGGCCATTTTTTGACTGCTGTTAAAAAGAATTTGGGAAGCTGATCTTTAAAAAACTTTCTTAACATCTATGTTCATGGACATTCCCTATTAAAAAAAAAGAATCAAAGAGCTGGACTGCTTTGTGCCAGCACACCTGCACCTTGCTGAGGATAGAAGGTTTGCTCTCTGAAATGCCAGCAGTGCTTCCTTCCTACTGCTGCTGGTTACAGATGGGGAGGTGAATCCCAGCTGTTAGCTCCCAGGATAAAGTGTGGGCTGCAGAGAAACAATGGTTCAGCGTTTTATCAGTGTGTCCAGCTGCTGCTACATTGGCAATATTGGCATCACACAACCAAAATGGTCTTAAAAACGTGTTCAAGAGTGTTTGGATGCTTTCTGCCTGAGGTGGAAGGTGATGAATGCAGCTCTAGTGGATTAAAATGCCCAGCAGCCATGCGCATCCTCAACAACATCCCATCCACTCCTGCAGAACACACTGGCAGGGTTGCCAGCATTTGCTGGCACCAAAAAAAAGCTCCCTCAAGCCACTAGCCCTGGCCACAGGCACTTGGCTGTGATCTTTGCACATCTTCCAGCTGCAGCTTCAGCCAAAAGGCAGCCAAGATACAGGGACTGCAAACCAGCAAGATCGTGCTCTTGGGAATGGATTTGGTACTGTTTAGGGCAAAAACTTCCAGGTTTGACTAGGGTTTTTTCCTCCTACCAAGAAATTTATCCCTGAGCTAATGAACATGGTGTTTTAACTGCTGCTCTCCCGCTGCTGGCTACAGTGACACAGATTTCCTGGTCCAGAGCAAAACACTCCAGTTTACAATGGCAGCAACACCCCAGGAAAGCGGCTACAGAGCTAAAGCATAGATGGAGGTTCACAGAAGCAGAGGGAGGCATCGTATCTGTTCCAAGCGAGCAGCAGTGTGAGAAGTATCTTAATGTAGATACTATTGCTCTTTAATGAAAGCATCCTCCCTGAACGGCTGTCACTGAAAACACTGCCAAGATTGCAGTGGGCTGACATCCATGCCAGCTTAACAGCCAGAGACTTGCTTAGAGAAGTAAGCAAATTGCAGCTTTTCTATTTCTTTTCCACATTTAAAAAAAAAAATCAGTCTTATTTTAATACCAACCATGTCCTGTGCTTATTGTAATTGCCTTCTGGCTGTGAGCTAAACCGAGTAAAAAAATAAATTCACAAAAAAAGCCCCCCAACACCAAATCAAACCCAACTGTGTTTCCTACATACTTTAATTTATAATCTTCCCCTTGCAGGTTCTCCCTCCTTGTGCCAAAGCTGAGGGCTGCACAAGGCTCCAAGACCATCACCCACTTGGGCTCTGGCATCCACCCACAGCTCAGTGGGCAAAGCTAAGGGCTGGGCACCCCAGAGGGGCAGGGGGGACACCAGTGCCTCTCCAAGCACACCAGATGTTCCCTGCAGTGCACGAACACCCCTAGGTCTGCACCCTTTCTCCTCAAAGCAGATGGCCAAGCAGCAACACACTGCTGTAGCAGCATTCAGACATTAACATCAGTCACTGGCACATGGAAAGTGGGGTTTTTTGTTGGCTTCCAGAGGGCAAAAATAGAGTGAATTTGTAGGTGGGGTATCAAAACTCTAAGATGAGAAGCAGACATTGAGGGGCTACAGTGGGGTGGGAGGGCAAAAAGTCAAGGGAACCATGGGACATGTGCCCAGCACAACAGCTGCTTCCTTCAGCCCCAAGGCATCACTCCTTTAATAGAAGCATGAAACTAGAAAGGCAGGTTTTCCTCTTTGTAAGCAAATCAACCTTCTTTCTGCTGTCAGCATCGAGCTTGTAGTGGGTGCAGGAGCAGCCTCCTGGCCCCGCAGAGCCTGAGACCAAATGCAGCATAAGGAAGGTTTCTACCCAGCTGCTGAACCTGCTCCATAAGGCTCAGGGAAAATGCAATTTGGATCCTTCCCAAATCCACTGAAAGTATCTTTCCAGGAATGCGAGATGCAAGCCTGATAAGTACGTTTTAAAACACGACTGGGCTAAGTGTTAAAGCCATCCTTCAGTTCCAGTTGCATTTTAAGCAGCACCAGGGTAATTTCTTATCATGGGGGATTTTATCAATTTAATAACTCCAAAGCTGTTGTCTGAATTATGAAGACCTTCCTTTTCAAACCACTTCAGCTTTTCAGGCCCAGGAAAGAAACAGCTGCTAGAGATGAAGACGGGCCAGAAGAATAGGAATTACGCTATGAGGAAATACGCCGACTTCCTTCCCAGTGCAGAGCTGCATCATGGACTGTGGACAAGTGCATTTACCAGCACGGGCCTCCCCCTTCACAGCATGTAGTGACTCCCACCTCTCCCTCACCCTGACTCCAGAGCAGGCAGCTACTACAGCAGTGCAGCTGCAAAAACCACTTGTCACTGCTGCAGTCCTTCCCTGCCACACCCTCCCTGGTGCATCTGACAGACCTGATGCTGCAGAGCAGCAGGACTTATCCTCTTTCCTGAGAAACTGAAGGCAGAAATGCATTTTTGTGAAATGTAGTGAGCACAGCAAAAACACTTCAATTGCAGCTCACTGAAGAAACAAATAAAATCCCGTATCTCCAGAGCCTTTGAACTGACAGTTCCTTACAGCAGGCTGAAAGGAGCCTTCTCACCAGAGGCTGTGCCATGCTGAAAAGCACACCTGCTTGGAGCACAGAACTCCCTAGTTAGGAATGTTTGCACACAGCAATTAAATACCCCAATGAGCCTGGAATACAGACAAGATGACACACAATTTGCCATTCAACCAAGCAGCAATGCAGTGCTCATCGTGCTTTGAAGCACCTGCTTTTCAAAGCAGCTCCGCATCTGTACACAGGTGCCACGTGGCAATTTGCTCCAGGCTGGTGCCCAGGGGGCCCAACCTTGGCAGGACCAGCCAGGCAGGGGGAGGAGTCATTTCCACTCCCACATTTCAGCTCACCAGAGTTTTAAACATTGACTCACAGGCAAGTGGGAGCCAGGGCTATGAGGGGCAGCACAGCCACACCAGCACTGCCCTGCCCACACTAACTTTACTCAACTGAGATGTAAAAGTCTCAACTGTTTCCTCTCCCTCTTCTTTAATGCTCCCATTTTTAATGAAGATGCAACAGGAAAGGGAAGATAACATCCTCACCTGGCCCCATTAAACACAGCCTCTGCAAGAAAAGCACAAGCTGCCTCAGTGACTTTATCTAAGCTTTGAACCTGCCTCCCAGCCCTGCTGGGTGAAGCAGGCTACACCAAAATTGTACCTCATCCAGAAGCTCAGCTGACCCAAAATCCTTTCTTGAAAAAGCTTAAAGAAAAGAAAAAAAATTTAAAAACCCATCTATATGAAGCTCCCACAGAACTAAAACAGGGTGCATCTAACCAGACAGGAACTTGAGAGATAACTAGGGCACACTCCACTCCCTCCTCCACAGTCTCTCACTCCTCACAGCCTTCTGCCACATCTATCTCACCCTTGCAGAACCACCTCCCTCCACCCTCCTGCACCAGGGGCCAAAAATTGACACAAGACAGCGAAGATGTGAAAACTCTTACAGAGATAAACAGCAAGTGGGCCATGCCCTCCCCTTTCAGGCACCTTAACCTCCTATGCCTCTGCCATCACCAGAGCAGGAAAAAAGTTAATTAGCAGTCCAAGGCAACATCCCTGGTCAGGAACAGGGTCAGCAGCAAGACACCCCCTTGCTCCAGGCGGGGCTCTGAAGGAGTTTGTGTTCCTTTATTCAATCCGAACTGCCACGGGGTCAGACAGGCAGAAAGCGCAAGGAACCCATTACTGTTGCATCTCAAAAGAGAACCTGAGAAGCAACAGTATTTGCTCCAGGTCTGTCAAACAGATGCATTCCCTTACAAGGAACACAGCAGGAATATAAGTTACACTCAGCTAAGTCCCAAGTACAGGCATTCACCTGGTTTGGAGGAAGTCTACGGCAGGGCTAGGCCATTCCAACATCTCTCTCCAAGAGGCCAAGTACAGAAAAAACCCCAAATCCTGCAACTTGACTGAATTCTAGTTCATACGCTCCCCAACAGCTGTCAAATACAAAAATACCACAGCCAAACTGTGTTTGAAAACAGTCATTTCACCTTCTCTCCCCAGTATTCCCATTCAGCCTCATGCCTTAATCTTGGAGACATATCACAGCTCAGGAGAGGCTCAAGTACTTGTCTGACAAAGCAGCTCAGCCAATACTCAGCTTGAGTGCCACATATTCCATTCTGGGATGTTCTTATTATTCATTTCTTATCTCTTCCAGAGATAAGTCTCTGCACAATCATAAAAGATGAGAAGGTGGTCCACTCCATTATGGCATTTCTTGGACTTTGCCTTATCAACCTCAACCTGCTTTTGCATTCCAATGCCACAGGCAAACTGTGAAATCTCTCTGGAAACAGTCCAGTGGTAGTGCACTAGCACCAGCTGTGCTACTGACAGCATCCATGGTGCAACCTCTCCAAGTCACCTTGAGAGACATCAGACCAAAAGACATCACCTAGAATGGGTTTAAATGAGTTTTATTTTAGACAACCTACATGATAGATGGTTTTTTGTTTTTTTAAACAATGCCTCCACTCCAAATCAGGGTCAAATAAGTGAATAAAGCTCAAGATGACATCAGTCCAGTTGTTAGACATTGCTGATTCCTGGTGTTGTGCCGATGAAGTAGAAACAGCAGCCAGCTATGAAGACAAGTGATCCAAAACCATACTGTTTGATTTGTTACTGAAACAAGAGTAGCAAGTGTTAGTTAAAGGTCATGACAGTATCAACAAGTTTTTGTAACCTGTCTGTGTATTCCCTAATTCAATCTGCACTGCCACAGGCAGGCAGGCAGAAAGCGCAAGGAAGTTATTTTTGCATCTTAGTGCAAACCAGGGAGCAACAGGAAAAGTGCTCATGGTCTATCAGAGGATGCTGATCATTTTTACAATTGTACAGAGCAACTGGCACCCATCAGCTGCTGAGCAAGCCAGGCTGAACACTTATTCACACCCTTCCTGCTTCACACACCAAGGTCCATATTTCCTCTCAAGCACATCCTGAACAAGTATCAGAGCTTACAAGATACTTGGCTGTTTCTGAAAACAGCTGCACCAAGAAGCTGAAGCAAGTTTTACTGCACATGGGAACACATGCTGCTACTGTTCTTTTACTCCACCTTGAAGTAGGTGGAGTTATCTAAACAACACGTCCAAAAGGCATGCCCAAAGAGGGATGTCTCCCCATAGAGGGCAGGCACAGAAGCTTGCGCTCTCAGGAAGTACCTTTCAGGTGATCACCTGTTCCAGGGCTAGGACAGACATCCCCCCCTCCATTAGGCTGTGGGAGGTGCTGTGTCTGGCCAACTGAAGTATTCCTTTAACTGGGCTACTGCTCCACACCAGAATCTGGCTCATCTTTACATGACTTGCATACCAGAAAGCCTGTGAGAGGCTTTACAGATAAATTTAGCTGTCTATATACAGACTTCACAAGTCCACAATGACTGGGCAAAGCAACTGTTGATCCCACACTGCAGTGAATTCCACAGGTCTCCAAGCAAGCCAAAAACCCACAAGTGTTGGAATCCAAATACTCTCTTGTGGCAATCACATTCCAATACAGAGGAGTTAAAGCAGACCACAGGAGCTCAGGTAGTTGGAGAGTCCAGATAGAAAAAGGTTAAGTACCTGGTCAAGTAACACTGTTCCCAAATTTAAGGCAATTATTTAAACCGAAAATTCTTGTACAAGGGCATCAAATTAAGTGAAAGAAGGAACATGATCATGCAAAGTACTTCACAATTAACCCCCAGAAAAGGGATTCAAAGTAGAAGTGCTCCATTTCAGAGGACCTGCTCTTCAATCCAATGGTTTAAACCCATTCCCAATTACACACATCTCACCAGGGCCATCGCTTCTGCATTTCTTAGTCATTAAGTCACCATGAATCACTGCAGTGACACTACATCCCCTTTTAGTACAACTCAATAGTACTACAAGTTTCAGGCACTTTGTATAATATGAAAGCACCAATCAGGCTGTACATACACAAAATTTTAAGTTTTCAAACTCACAGCTACTGTTCAACAGGGATACAGGAGAACAAGAGATGAAGGAGCTCACCATGTATTTGGGCACACCCACCCAGTTCAGTTCAGTACTTACACATTTCTCAATTTCTAAGCCGTCCTTAAAGAAAATCATATATGGGGTCACGCCGTCCTCACGGAAATCCAGGAGAGCCACCATTCCATCTGGATTCATGTTCTCCCCTACAAAGAACTTCAGAGGAACGTGTCTCTAAGACATTTAATTAGCTAATGCCAGGAGAAAATGACTTTTTATACAATACCTTCATATAAACAATGCAACATCGCCAAGCTCAGTTTAGAAGTCTCCCTGACCAGCCACAGGGATTTTCCTTCTTTGCAGCTTGTCCATCTTAAGAGTCACTATGGTTGACACACCAGAAGAAAGGGATGCCATCCAGAGAGACCTTGACAGGCTGGAGAGGTGGGTCCATGGGATTCTTGTGAAATTCAACAGGCCAAGCGCAATGCCCTATACCTGGGTCAGGGCAACCCCAAGCAGAAATACAGGCTGGGCTTGCAAATGGATTGACAGCAGCTCTCAGGAGAAAGACTTGGGGTGTTGGATCACAAATAACTCCACGCAACCCAGAAACCCAAACATATCAAAAATGGCGTGACCAGCAGATCAAGGGAGGTGATTTTGTTCCACTGCTCTGCTGAGACCTCACTGGAGTGCTCCACCCAGCTCTGGAGCTGGGATCCCAACACAAGAAGCATGTGGACCTGCTGGACCAAGCCCACATGGGCCACTGAGATTGTCAGTAGCCTGGAGCACCTCTCCTATGAGGACAGACTGAGGAAGTTGGGGCTGTTCACCCCTAGAGGCTCCAGGGAGACCTTACAGCACCTTCCAGTACCTAAAGGGGGCTACAAAAAGTCTGGAGAGGGACTTCTGACAGGGGCATGTTGCAACATGACAACAGAGAATGGCTTTGAAACTCAGAGGATAGATTTAGATTATGTATTAGGAAAGAATTATTTACTGTGGTGGCGGTGAGACACTGGCACAAGCTGACTAGAGAAGCTGTGGATGCCCCATCCCTGAAGTGTTTGAGGCTAGGTTGGATGGGGCTCTGAGCAACCTGGTCTAGGGGAAGGAGTCCCTGCCCATGGGAGGGAATTGGAACTCAATGACACTTTTCAACCCAAAATGTTCTGTGAATCAATAATTTTACCATGCTGCTATGAACAGAGCAAGAGACAAGCAAGGGTCAAAGTGTTACAAGTCTAACTGCACAGTCCCTGAATCACCATAACTACAAACGTAGCTAACTACAAGCATTACCAGCTGAACTGAGATCCCCAAACAGCTAACAGTCTTCAGCTGTTTCTCCTCCCTGACTCTCAGCGCCCCTAATACTCTCAGAGTTGGTCAAGTTAGCATCCTCACAACAGGAGCCCTCAAAATTCTCAACAAGCTGTTCAGCAGATGAACCAATCACAGCTATCAATACTGCTGTAGGCAGACATAACTTACCTGGTAGTTTTTGAAGTTGGCAAGAATGTGTTTGATTTGTTCTGCAGCTCCAGTCATGAAAGGCTTTACTCTCTCTGGCTTGTGTTCCTCAAGTCTGGCTTTGATTCTGGAAGGAGAAAGAAAAAGTGCTCTGAAAACATGTTCTAGCTTAATAACGTCACTGTCTGTCACAATGTCATAGCTGGAAGAGTCTACCCAGCTACCTGTCAAACTTAGATTTTGCTGCCTTTCCCCCACTCCCTCTCAAAGCCCCCAAATTTTAACTTAGTTTTACAAGTGAAATCACAGAACAGTACCTGCCACTCCTACCAAGGTCAATTTACGACCAGGCTAGTGATAGGCAAAAATCAGCAAGCCCTTTCCACAGCACCAGGAATATTACCCACCCATGTCACAAAGCTTTTTTGCTTTCAGTATTAACCCCACTGAACACCAGCCAACAGATATTACACCATGAACTAGCAAAAAGACCCATTCACACATGTTTTTTAGCCGTTTACATTGTCACACTAGAAAAGCTTCAGAAGCTTTTCTTTACCACCTCAGTCCCTTCCACATGAAGGTTTGGCATGGAGAAATACAAAAGAAAACAGCAAGGTTACAAATCAGATCCCAAGCACATGATCAGGTCCTCTGCCTCAGCCAAAATAAACATAGATATTCCATCCCCCATTCTTTAGGGCTCCAGTTCTGCCAAGCATTAAGACATTACTGAAGTTCATGGCCAGTTTCATACGTGTATCAGAACTAACACCTACTAGGAATAAATCCAATGCTGTTCTTACAATCTCAAGCACATAAAACCACTGCAATCCAACTGAAAGGAAAAGCCCACCAACACTTACGCTTTCATGTAATCCTTGATGTACTTCTTGTAGGATTCTTTTGTGAAGCTGGTCTCCTGAAGGTGGTGGTTAATTACTATGTCAACACCAGTTATGACCGTGGCTTCTGTTCCATCTCCCTCAGGACCTTCAGCAGAGGCATTGCCACCAATTAGAGAGTCATCAATTTGACCCTCTGTCCTGGTGACCATCTAGATTTAGAGACATCAAAAAACTTAACGGCTCTGCAAAAAACCTTAGCACTACTGCTCTTACACACCTATGACCTGACAGCAGGGCACAACTCGAGAGACACAGTTCAGTGCAAGGAACCTGGCTGCAGCTTGAGCACTAATTTCCCAGTGACAGAAGGGAGAATGAGTTCAAATTGAAAGACAGTAGGTTTAGATTAGATATTAAGAAGAAGTTCTTCACATGGGAGGCACTGGCAAAGGTTGCCCAGAGAACCTATGGGCACCCCATCTCTGGAAGCGTTCAAAGCCAGGCTGGATGGGGCTTTGAGCAACCTGGTCTAGTGGAAGGTGTCCTTGCCCATGGCAGGGAGGTTGGAACTAGATGATCTTCAAGGTCCGTTCCAACCCAAAGCATTCTATAGCTCCCAAGCACGACTCTCCCCACGGTGCATAACCCAAGCTCCATTACACTCCAGCCTGGCTGACTCGAGCTCTCTCAGGCACTACCTACAGCAGCAAGGGACACTGGGCCGAGGTGGGTCTTCCCTTCTCTCTTTCTCTGCTCGGTCCTTTTGCAGGGACGCCACCCCCACTCCTCACCGGCCGTGAGTCACCGCGGCAACCCTTATTCCCTCCCACCTTCGGGGCGGGCGGGCACTCACCTTCCCCTCCACTTCCAGGCACAGGCCGTCCGCCACCTCCCGGATCTTGTAGATGTCCGAGAACATCTCATCCTCTGCGGAGGACAGACAAACACACATGCACACCCAGCTGCGTCAGCCTCCGCCTCCCGGCGCCCACCACTTTCCCCCCATCGCTCCCGCC
>VWZV01011150.1:358-24441 GCA_013397155.1 Irena cyanogastra
CATAGGTTAAAGATGTAATCCATGGCACTATTTTCGTATTTCTTTCATGTGTATAAGGCCTTGTAGAATTGTATACATTAAAGATGCCTACTTGCATGAGCTCTCACAGTCAACATGCATGTTTAAGATTGTTCCCCCTCCTTCTCACTATGTTTTATGAAAAACTGACACTGGAGTTTATCTGGCTGCTACAGAAACTCAGCCCATCAGGTGTGTTTTGAGGTCTATATAGTTTATTTTTCAATAGAGACATTCATATTACCCCCATTAACACCAAGATCACAAACAAATCTTTTCTTCTTTCAAAACATACCCTTGAAGTGTACTTTGTGAAGGCATTTCTATTTACTACTTTGAGTATCACAGTGATCAAGCTGTTGTTATCTCCTATAAAAGCAGGCGGGAGGAAGAAGAGCTTAATTCAGTGCTGTGATTTCTATCAATTACAGTATGTGCAAAAGCAAAGAAGGAAACACTAATAGAGCAGATTGTTGTTGCAGTATTCAATATGAATGCTTCCTAACAAAAAGGATCTCTTGAATGTATTAGAACATTAATCTGCTTTGAGGTCACTGAAAATGTAAAAATATATCGAAGTGTACATGGCAAAATCTGGACATTTTAAATTCAGCAATACTTTAATACAGTTTAAAGGAAAGAGAGAAGCAAGTTACTGGAAAAAATAACATTCACACTCCACAATTTTCTGTAAATTGAAGTCATACTGGTTTTTCTAGTTCTAAAGTTGAAGTCTGACACCTTGCAGAGGGATAATAAATATAATGTACATGTCCTGTTAATTGGTACACCAGTAGGAGGCTGACCTAGAGTGCTTATTTTTGGAATTAAATTTCCAGGAGGAGAGAAAGAAACTATATAATCCAAGCCTTCTTCCAATTTACATCTTTTTACATTTACATAGAAGGGTACACTTCATTACTTGTGTTATATGAGTCCACTTTTGACTTGCACTGAATAGTCTTTCTTAAAAGGCAGTTTGGGGGATATGAATATATATTTTTTCAAACTCACAGACCTTTAGTGCTCATAGCAGCTTTTCCACACCAGTTTGCCAAGGCAACACCAGTTGTTATTAAGGTGTCCCATGTGTGCAGAGAGAGAATTGTGCCAATTTATATGTTATGTGGTGATTTTCAGACACAGATAAATGACCAGTAAAGACAAAGGAAGTCTAAGCAACATGCAATATTGCTATGTATAGTGATATCATCCAGTTCTTGGTCCTCAGAGGTGAAAGGGAATTTTGTGGAAACATAACTTAATACATCTTTGCATTATTACACAGTGTGAGTCCAATCATATAAGCCTTATTTATATAAACAACTCATGCTTATGTAAATAATTCTCTTGGTAATGCCTGAGGAAAACCTACTTGTGAAAGTAAATGCTGTTATGAATTATACATCAGCTAGACTATGTTAAAAATCCTATTGCTGCCTGAAACTTCAGTGCCAGTTTCTTCATCTTACCTTTTATTCTGTGATGTCTTCTGGATGGAGGTTTAACCTTATTCCATTTTTACAGAACCCACCTTAATGAAGCCACCACACACAGCTAGAAAAAGCAATGCACAACACATGAGAATATCATAAAGCAGCTGAAAATATAAACCATTCCTTTAATATTAAGCTGTCTAGAAGAAAAAAAAATAAAAATTGCATCGCAAATATATAAGAAAGATCAAAATTCTGTATTTTAACTTGCATATTAAAAACTACTGTGATTTAAGTAGAGACATTACCATGTATATGAAGAGCATGATGAGACAAAAATCTTTTGTCCCTCTATCTCTTCCTTCTTCCTGCCCATTCCTACATGACCACAAAAGCAAAAAACAAAACCTTTGAGCTCACATTTTACTCTTAAACTAGGTGCTTTAAATCTAGCCATCTGCATGAGAAGCTTAGTTAATATCTCAGAGTTCTATATTAAGAAAAAAAAAGAAAAAATATTATAGTCTCATAGAGTTGTAATAGCAAAGCTGAAAGCTGCCAATACTCATTAACATAGAACACAGAGGAAACCTGATTATCCAAGTAAGGCTTTTTATTTTGCACTTCAAATACAGTGAAATTANGTAAGTGCATCCTCCTTAACACATTCTGAAACATCTCAGGTTTTATTCACAGCTCATCGAGAACCATAAAGGCCAATTATAAGCAAGAATCAAGCTAAGTAATAAAATTCCAACCTATACTGTGAGAACAGGGCTGTTCTGTTCTATACTCTGTCTTTATCACAATATATAAAATCAATTTAATATAATCACTTTGAATTACTAAGTGCTGCCAGGGAAATAATCAGAAGTATATACATTAACTAAGGCAATGAATTTTTTGTAGTTTACATCCTGAATTGCACCAGTATTGCATGGTTATTATATTTTTATGCACTACTTTAGCTACATTATGTAAAAAGCACTTAAAATAGGGCTTCACAAGAAGGTCTCCATTGCAGTTAAGAGTACTACTACACCAATAAATTCTGCCTGTGCCTCTTCAGTTTGCTTCAGATGTAACCCATATTAAAACCACAAATACCTCTTAATTCTCTGTGACTTTTTAACTTGAAGTATATACAAAAGATTCTGAAAGCAAAAACATACCATTTCACCCTGATTAAAACTGTTGAGGATGCATAAAGCAATGGATTTCCTGACTGAGTGTCAAAAGCCATGTTTATAAATACCAGCACCTCACAACTGGAAAATGTCTCTAGCAGCTACTACTATTTGCTGGTTGTAGGCTCTTGAATGCCCTGTGAACTGCCACAACTATCTGATCATGAGAATTTTCCCTCTATTTTATTTTCTTGATATATTTTTGCTTCTAATCTACTACATATTCCTAGGCCAACCATCTCAAGTGCATATGTACCAATGCATGAAGCTTGAGGAAAAAAATAGGAGGACCTGGAGCTCCATGGCTGGTCAGAAAGTTAGGATATTGTAGGAATAACTGAAACATGGTGTCTCAGCTCACATGACTGAAGAGTCACAATGGATGACTACAGTCTGCAAGATTTTGAGTCTGTTTGAAATAGAATAGAAGCATACCAGTGATGGCAAAGTAGACAAATACCTGTTGAGAAATACAAGTTCACTGTAAGGGAGTGCTGAGATTCAGTTAGAAAAGCAAAATCTCAGGGTGATTTGAAATTGGCCAAAGATGTCCAAATCCAGTAGAAAGGGTTCTTTGTAAAGACCAAGCATAAACAGGAGGAAAATACTGACCCACTGTTAAACAGAAAAGTGAATTAGTCACCAATAATGCTGAAAAGGCAGGCATAGATGTTCTCTTTGCTTCCTTCAGCTCCATCTTTACCAATGCTGTTTGACCCAGGCCTTGAGAACAACAATCCAAGAGAACAACAGACCAAGAGTCAGTGAGGGAAGATTTGGTGTGTGAACTTTCACAGCTCGCACCTGAGACAATATCCACCTGAGAGTGTTAAGGTTGACATCATTGTGAGATCACTCTCTATAGTCTTTGAGAAGTCATGGATATCTTTCCAGAAGTCTGGAGCAAGGCTGTCACCCCCATCTAACAAGAAAGGCTTAAAGGAGGATTCAGGAAATTATAAACCCAGAAGTCTTACTTTGGAAAGTTATGGAACAAATCTTCCCGGAGGCCATCCCTAATCAGATGAAGCACATGATTGGGAAAAGCCAGCATGGATTCATCAAGTGCAAGTTGTCCTTGACAAACTTGATCACCTTCTACAACAAAGTAACCTACTTTGTTGATGTGGAGCAAGTAGTGGATGCTGTCTACCTGGATTTCTTTGAGGCTTTTCACGGGGTCTCCCACAGCATCTTCTTAGAGGAAGTGCTGTGTTACAGTTTAGAGAGGTGGTCTATGTGGTGGACCTGGCTATTTACCACCAACCCAAGAGTGTTAGTAAATTGCTCCTTTGCAAATCTGGCACAAGTGGTGTCCCCAGGGACAAATATAGGGCTCAATGTCTTAATGTTTTCCTAAGTGCCTGGAAAATAGGATCAAATGTAACCTGATAAGGTTTGCCAGTGATTCCAAACTTAGTAGTGAAGTGGGCCTTTTGACAGGGAGAGCCACCCTGCAAGACCTGGATAGGCTGAAAGAGTGGGCTAACCAGACAAGTGTGAGGTATTGCACCTGGAAAAACAGAACACAGGAGTGCAGAACAGGCTGGGATCTACCTGGCTGTGGAAAGGTCTTAGTGGACAAGTTCAGTGTGAATCAACTCTGTGATGCTGTGTCAAAGAATGCCAGTGGGATGCTGGGCTGCCTCAAAAGTTCATGACCAGCAGAGATAAAGACATCATTCTGATTTACTCAGCTCTGGTCAGGCCACAGCTGGAATGTGCTCAGTTTTGGTCCCTACTATACAAAAAAAATGTGGACAGGCTGGAGAGAGTCCAGAGAAATGCCACAGAGATTAGAAAAAGAAGCCCTCTGAGATAAGGATGAGAGTCCTGGACTTGTTCAGATTGAGAAGATTTGGGTGAGAATTTATCATCACGCTCCAGTGACTTCAGAGAAGACGGAGTCACCTTTTTACAATAAGTAACAAGGAAAAGATGAGGGCTAATGGGTAAGTTACTTCTGGGGAGATTGAAGTGGGACACTTTTAAGATCCAGGTGGACAAGGTGCTAGGCCATTTTGTCTGGACTGTGCTTTTGACAAAAATGGTTGTACCAGATAATCCTTCCATTATTTAATCACCTTCCAGTATTTAATATTCTATGATTCTTCTATTCTGTGATTTCTGTAATGTGGCATTGAATAACAGTATTTTATTTTCATTTCTCCCAAAACGAGTAATGGTTGGAGAATCAATACCTTAAAACTTGTTCTCTGTGGGTTTGTAAGTAGTGGTTGTACTCCTGATTGCACCATGTAAGCTGACCTTAAAACAATATGTTCACAACATCAAAGACTTGTTGACAGCTTTAATATGTATTATGAGACTGAGTGAAGGCTTCGTTAGCCCTCCAGCACTAATATTCTAAATGAACTGGGGAATGAGATATGAACATATCAGCCATTCCAAGGAATCAAAGTTGCCATACATGGCAAGAAGAACTCTTTTTTTCCCTGTTCTTCCCATTTTTTACAAATTATTCTCTAAATTAATGTGCCCACTTTTTCTGGATGTGTAACAGGGCTGGTGATCTTAGACTCTGTTAATGGATATGAAAATGTTGGATATCATTTTCAAACATTTGATTAAGGAATGTATAGCCTCTTTAATTCAAACCAAATTCCTAGCAGAAACCTAATTCTCATGGTCATGCTGACAATATTTGCCCTAAACCTTGCATAATTATGTTGGTTAGTGCCTTTCTCTTTCCCATGATGACTACAGAGAGCTGAAAAATGGAATTAGATTTTTCTCCTGAGGATGATACTACAACTAGGTTTAAAACCAATTCTCGGGAAAAAGCCTCCAGTTTTTCCCTCTGAACAAGAACCCCTTCTCTCTATATGTAGACAAACAAGCTTGCTCTCATCAAGAAAAGTACTTGGGAGAGAAAGAAAAAGAAAAATCAACGTTCCAACAAGATCAAACCAGCTCCAGATGCTCTCAGGAATTTTTGAGGGCATGCAGAAATGTTATTGTGTTCATTAAACTACTGGACAGCATTTTCATTTTCACAATGAAAGCAGTGCCAGTCCATTAAACTCTAACAAGGGTGCAAGTTCATAGTTCCAATTATGACACAGTTTATAGGACCCTAACAATAAATACTTTTACTTGCTCCACTGTGGTTTCATCTTGGCTCCTGCAGTTTCCAAATAAACAACAGGCTTGAGGTGAAAACTCAAATGCCTGCTTTTTCTTTCAGAAGTAGAATACTGGAGACACCTGGGCTAACATGCAGCTGAGATTCTCAAGGAGACTTTCCCCTGGGCTTGTGTTGAAATTAATTACTTGTTTTTGGCTGACACAAAAAATTTGTATCAAGTCTGAAAACAATATTAGGAAACAAACTAAACAAGCTATATGAATACATACATAACATAGATGTACATTAGTATGTCATAGTATGGTCTTTTACTACTAAAAAGAAGTGAAGAGGTATGTGGGTGGATATGGTATTAATAAAATTATGGTTTCAGACACTGGGGTTCAATTTTTGAGAGTATATGTGAAGAAGCTAAGAGTAAGGTTTTCATTACAGTTGGAAATAATGAAAAAATATTTTACTCTAACACTGATATCTATTTGTTATACCTATGAAAATAATTTTAACCCTAGATATTGAGAATGTTTTAGAAAATGTTACCATGTCTCAGAGTGATAAGATGTATTTTTTTTCAAGAGGGTCCTTAGGACTTATTTCAAGTGTATGTAAGTCCTTACAAAATGCAAATATTTAGGAATGTTGTCTCTGCCTAATTCCAACAAAAAAGATAGCTATGTATGTTGTGTTCTAAAATGACAAGAGAAGGTGATAAATTAGAAAAAGAAGAAGTAATAAATGTGGCAGAAATACTATGAAATTATCAACTTTTGTATATTCAAAATGCTGAAGTAAAACTATATGAAATCAACTTCATAAATTTTTACATTCAGAACAACTGCCACAAATTCTAAAATTTCTTCTCTAGTAGACACGCTTACATAAAAAGTTACTGAAAAACGCATGATGCAAAAATTACACATAGCATACTGTGTGAATATTTGAATTTGTAGTTAGAATAAGAAATCTTTGGAGAATGTCATTAGTGGGAACTATGAAAAAAAAAAAAGAAAATGCAATCTCTTCTCTATCATTCTGAGCTTTCAGAAAATATGTGCTAATGCACTAACTCACTTGCAGAAAGTTTGGATAAAGCTTTATGAAGCCTTGGAATTATTTCAGCTACCAAACAAATAGAAATGTATATCTATGGGAATACTGAAATAAGAAGGGATAACAACAGTACGGGGGTTTTTGTGTGTTTCAGTTTTATAGCTAGAGTTAATAGATAATTGCTATGACTTTGGTACTGCAAATAAGTAAATAAGATGAACCTAATGGCAGTAAAGTTCTGTTTGGTCCAAGAGTCTGAATAATCTCATTTTTCACTTTATCTTCCTTTTTCACAGTTAGGGGTGGAAGAATTTCCAGAGTGTGCTTGCTTCATGTCTCTTACATAGGCATCAAATAGTGATTTTATACAGAATTTTGCATATAGAATTTCTGAATGGTTATGACTTTTCAAATCTGAAAGTCTAGAGAATGCAGTATGGTCATGCAGAAAAAAGATGTGTGTCTTCTTGACAGGTATGTAGATTGCTTATAAAGCTTCTAAGATTAATAGTCAGCCCTGCAAGCTATACAAGATCTGACATCATAATCTGAAATAAAGTCAATAAAGAAATCTGATAAAACTCAAAAAAAAAAAAGTAGTGCTATAATAACATCAGCATCTTAAAATCTTATACCAGGTGCATTTACCATTAAGGGAAAATATTGGCATAGGGAGTAAAATTACTTCAACACTTAATCTTTCTATTTGTTAGAAAAAAAGAAGAAAATATATAATGGATAAATTGCCATGAGATGAGCAGGGTGGAATTAAATGACACAAAGAATACGACTGATAAAGATATTGTAGTATTAGGGTTATTTTCATTTTGTCATTATAAAATATTAAATACTTCCTCAGTAATTTTAGTAATGCATGTTTTAATGTAAAAAAGAAACATTCACTGGTTTTTGTTCTTGTTTTTCTCAGCATTACTATAATTTGATGTAATGATTTTATGTTTTTTAATTTGTAAATTTTTAATGTTTCTCAATTTGGTTGATTCCAGCAGAAATATGAAAATCTACGTATTACAATCAAAATATCAACACAATTCAAGTGAGCAAACAGGTTCGAATGTGTTTTCCAGGTTTATGGGCTTTTTCAGCTGCTGTTACTGTCAAAACAAGACAGAAAATAAAATGAGACAAAAATCATACAACACTCAAAAGAATTCATGCAAGTCCAATATCACCACACTGTCCAATGCAAGTCCAATACTACCAAGTCCAGTATCACACTGTGGTACCTTTTGGAAGCAATAACTACTTGCTTCAAGATAATGAATTCAGAAGTTCAAACCCTTACTTACCGAACTGTTTGTATGTTAGGTATTTAGGTATGACTGACACCTTCACTGACATCAATAGCATCTTATGCCAATTTTTGTCCTGAGTCTAGCCTAGTAGACACTCTAGGCATGGATACAAACTAAGGAGATTCAGGCAAGAATGTTGAAGCAGTGGGAAAAAAATGGAACCAGTAGGAAAGTCTATGAATATTACCTTCATTCTTCTCATAATGTCCTTTTGTTTTGCTGGTGCATTGGTTTGAATACGAGATTCTAAACCTGGATTTTTCTAATGCTGTTAGATCATATAACTAAAAAGGAAAGTTCCTATCAGCACTAAATATTGGCAGATGGAATGGCAAAAGAAGGATGTACTGAAGATCAATAATCACTATAATACACAGAATAGAAATTAATCACTTTTATACTCCAGGTCTAGAGGATGCATATGCCATGTGACCTCAGAGTTTTTCAGTTTTCTAGGGTTGACATTCCCTATGGGACCCTGGCAGATGTTTTCATCTTGCATAGGTCTTTTAAATACTCAAAAATTGTTGTTTCTAATGAGTTGCATTGTGTAAGGGGTCATATTTCACATAATTTGATGAGCTAGAAGAGGAAAAGGAATCAGTCATTGTCAACAGATTTTTTTAGTATTGTTAGTTATGTATCTGTTTGCTGTTTATCTTCTGCATGTGTGTGTCTGGTCTTGTAAGATAGAAACATTGCCAGGATTCAAATGAGTTGAAAACAAACAATTACCAAGTCTCATTCAAACACACAGCCTCACATCAATACAATTTGGTTGAGCAGGAGACGAAAGGAGACAATCAGGCTGAAGCAAGTCAGCTACTCCATTACAAAACCCCAAAATATTATCACCGATTGTATAATAAATAAATATAATAAATACCCCCATATTTAGTTGAAGTAACTTCAGAAAATAGCAGCAACCTTTAGGAGCACCTTTTAAGATCAATCCAAAGTCAGCCTGTGGAAGGAATAATGAAGTGAGAGTCCTTCTCTAAGTTGTACATGCTGAAGGTTAAGCCAAATCCTATAGAAGCAACAGGGTACATAAACCTTCCGAGAACTTCAATAGTCTGTCATTGAAGGTAAATTTTGGCCTGGTTCAGCTATGTAACCTTGGTTCAGGCTGCTGAGGAAATTGCTAGACTGTGAGGAAGTTCATAGTCTCTACGTATAGTAAGGCAGATAACATTGCAGGCTGAGGTAAGATTCTTCAGATAATGCTAGTTAGCAGCCCAAGAATTCAAGAGGAAAAACACTCCTGTCAGATAATATAAAATCCTAGGATAAAAAAGAAACTGGGAACTGGAAGATGGCAACTCAGCATACTTTTACAAGGAGCAAAGATCACAGAATCACAGAATCATAGAATATGCTGAGTTGGAAGGCACCCACCAAGATCATCAAGGCCTGGCCATGCACAGTACCATCCCCAAGAGCCACACCATGGGACCAAAACTGTCCCCAGCACTTCAAAGTGAGGCCAACCCATTGCAGAGCAGAGTGGGACAACACCATCCATTGCCCAGCTGGTGATGCTGAGACTGATGCCCTCAGGACAGGGTTGCCCTTCTGGCTGCCAGGGCACTGCTGACTCAATTTGCCATTGACCAGGGCCCCCAGGTCCCTTCCCATGACACGGCTACACGGCTCTCCAACCTCCCATTCTCCAGTCTGTCCATACATCCAGAGTTTCCCCATCCCAGGGGCAGAATCCAGCACTCTCACTTGTTGAACTTCATATGGTTGGTGATTGCCCATCCTTGTGATTTTTTGCCATCTCTGTGCACGGCCTTCCTCCCTTTGAGGGAGTCAACAGCTTCTCCCAGTTTTGTACCATCTGTGATCTTACTATCCCTTGCAGTTCTGCATCCAAGTAGTTTATGAAGCTGTTGAAGAGCAGAGGTCTGAGGATGGAGCCCTGTGGAACCTCACTACTGACATGTAACCAGTCTGATGTAACCCCATTCACTGCAACCCTTTCTGCCCGACCCATGAGCCAGTGGCTCATGCACTGCATGATGTGTTTATCCAGCTGTGGGCTCTTGCTGTCCTCTCTCTACCTCCCCTGATGGCTGCCTGGCCAGAAATTACTCATCACAGAATGGGGGTTCTCAGTAGGTCTATTAGTGGTTAAAACACTTATTATAGTGATTAAAATATAGTGTTTAAATTACAGTAATTAAAATATGTAAACATATGTAATTGTAAACAATTACAGTGATACAATATGTAATTACAATTATAAATATGTTCTTTTATATAATAGAAAGCTGCCTGAATCTCTGAACTGTATGCTTCCATGGATACATGGAAGTAAATACGAATAAAAAAATTAAGAAAATATGATCCCTTATTTTTATAATTAGCTAACTTGCAAGCTGTATAGATACTAAGTTTTGCATCCATGTCTCAGGTTTTTGCTGAAACATTTAGAACAGAAAATTACACTTGGCACCTCTCTATTTATATTCAAAGAAAGAATTATTTTCCACATATTTCCAATTGCCCTGCGTGGAGAGATGAACATTTACTCAACAGAGCTAAACCTGAGTAAATCAGCTCAGTAGGAGTGAGATGGGCTGATAATGTTAAAATTTTTTCACTAAATTAAAATATAGGATACCATTGGCAAAGCACAAAATGCAAAGCTGAAAAGAAAGGTTTGTTATGGTTTCTCTGCCATTTAGAAACATGTTGACAAATCATTTTTTGTTGTTTCATACATATCCTGACGTATGTATAAAGAAATTGGAATGAATTCCTACTTCAGAAGCACTAAGATCTTAAAAAGAGCCACCTTATTTTATAGTGTTTGTACACAGCTGATCTAATTTATGGTGAGGCAATATGCTAAGGTTTTTCCTATCCAGCTGACACTAACTAGTGGAGTTAGGGCAATGGAATTTATTTTTGGGAGCCCCTACATTCACACTTCAACAGGCAATATCACAGCAGCAGGTTGACCCTGGACAACATCTAAGTCCCCATCAAGTCACTCCCTCATTCTCCCAGCAGAGATGGGGAAGAGAATCAGAAGGACAAATGTGAAAGAAACACATGGATTGAGAGAAAAAGAAAACTCTGCAAGCAGAAGCAAATAAGGAATCCCTTCGCTTGGGCAAGTGTTTAGCCATTTCAATGAAAACAAGGCCTCAGCATGTATATCAATTTCATGAGGAGACAAACGTGATAATCACCTTGCTAAATATCCCACCTTTCTTCTCCTTGCCTTGAGCTTTTATTACTGAGTGTAATGCTGTATGGTACAGTATTTCCCCTTGGACACTTTGGGTCAACTGTCCAACATGTGGCCCCTCCCAGCCCATTGGAGGGTCAGCTGAAGAAACACAAAAGGTATTGATGCCGTGCAAGCACTACTACTACTCAACATTAGCCAGAACACAGGTTTTTTTTACCACCCCTGCTCTGGTCTCCAGTCTAAAACAGTGTATCCTCTGTACTGCTATGAAGAAAAAGTAGCTCTATCCCAGGAAAACCAAGTAAAATTACATAAAATATAAAAAATCAAAATCAGTATTTCAAAGACAAGTAGACATCATACTCAAGGCTATTACAAATCCTTAATGCTTCCTCTCACATTTATACTGTTAATACAAGATCTATATGGCCAACAGTGGCTGAACATGAGCTAGCAATGTCCCTGGAGGTGGCCAAGAAGGTGTCCAAGCAGGCTAATAGCACCTGGCTCTCATTAGAAATAGAGTGACCAGCAGGATCAGGGAATCGGTTCTTCCCCTGTGCTGGGCACTGGTGAGGCCATACCTCAAGTGCTGTGTTCAGTTCTGGGCCCCTGACTACAAGAAGGACATTAAGGGGCTAGAATGTGTCCAGAGAAATGCAATGAAGATTTCATTAGAAGCTGGGCAAAAGTCTGATGAGGAGCAGCTGAGGGAGCTGTGAGTGTTCAGCCTCTGGAAAAGGAGGCTCAGAGGAGGCCTTATCACTCTCTACAACTGGGTGAGAGGAGGGTGTAGCCAGGTGAGGGTCAGTCTCTCCTCCCAGGCAACAAAAGACAGGACAAGAAGATATAATTTTGAGCTGCAACAGGGGAGGTTTAGTTTGGGCGTTATGAAGAATTTCTTCATAGAAAATGTGATTAGATATTGGTAAGGGCTGAGGTGTTGGAGGTGTCTAAAGAAATACAGAAATGTGGCATTTAGTGCCATTATCTGGTTGACATAGTGGTGTTTTGTAAAAGGTTGCACTTGATGATCTCAGAGGCCATTTCCAATCTATCTTATTCTGTGACTTTGTGGTATATCAACAGTTGTATTTATTATGATACATATGAATAAGATAGATGCAGTCGTTAATTCTTGTGTTACATAGGAATCCTGCTACTTCAGTACAATCAAATCTCTAAGATTGATAGGATATGAGAATCTGACCCTATTTTTTTGTGGTGACATATCTTATTATACTTCCTATCTCAGAATGCTCTTCATACTGTGCACCTTCAGCTGGTTTCTATGGCACTTCATTAAATATAGATATTGACTTCAGTCTCAAATCCTGCTGGGTATGTTGTTGAGGAAGATGAAAAAGTAAATTGCTTTTTTGTTTGATACTTATGGACTAACTAAAGTCTAAAGAATGCTTCACTTTGTTGCTATTGCTATTTGCAACAGCTTTTGCTGTTGTTAATTCAGCTGCATTCTCTGTTCCCATTTGCCTCACATTGTGCAGCTAATAGACCTTCTCTTCCCATCTTAAATCTAAATGGGATTAGTGCTGTGAAAAGTTCTTTTTAAAAGTTTAGCTTAATAATCTGGAAATTATGGCTACCCAATTAATGTACTATAGCCAGCACCAACCTTAGTATTTATTGCAATTCAGTAGAAATGTGTTATGTGTGTACATGTGGTTCCCAGATACCCAGGTCATAGATCTAAGACACCCTGATTGTAGCCATAATTATGATTTATCTCCTTTTTTTTTTCCCTAACCTGTGAAGACTTAGCCAATACAGAATGTGTTCTTGATTGCAGCAATGGCTGTAGATATTTCCAGGGGCCATATCACCAGCTAGGTGCCTGGCATAAATCTTGGCATAATTAAAATTTGGTTTATAGCTGAGTGGACAACTGCCATTAATGGTAATTTCCCATTCACCTGAGCTTCTGGCTTTTCTTAAAACCATATTGTTAAGAAAAAGAAAAGTGTAGGGATCATTATTCTGAAAGGTTCTATCTTCCATATCTTATCTTATTTGCTTATATTGCAGTCAATTTTCCTCTTGAGAAATTTTGCTTTCTTGAGAAGGTGATGTGTAACTCACTCATGGGACATGATTTTCTATACTGGCTATGCCTAAAATTAATCACAAGCCTACATGCAAAATTGTCCCATTATGTCTTATTTTGAACACTCCTATTAATTTTCCTTTAGCATTTAAATTAAAATTCAAATAAAAGGTACAGCCACCTCTCCAAGATAAGTATAAGTGGAAATATATGTGGAAAGCATGGACATAGTCAAGGTTTAAAAGAGTCTGGAGATTTTTCAAATTCAAGATTTACAGGTAAGAATGTAGAACCTGTAGACATCTTGTAAATCTCTTTCTTTGCACTCCAGTTCTGCATATGGGTACATAATCCGACACTATGATCCCAATCACATATCTGACTTTTTTACACAACTGTCTTCCAGTAAGCCTAAAAATATCTTCTCCACATTAAATTCTCTTCAGCAATCAAAACAAAACAAAACACCCAAACAAAACAAAAACAAAAACAGAACAAAAACAAACAAACAAAGACCAAAAAAAAGAATTGCGTTTTCTAATAACTACCATTTAAAGGTGTGCAAGATCCCATAGTTTTATACAGATTCCACATAGCCTCTTTAACCTCATTAAGCCTTTGAGGTGGTTGGAAAAGTATTTCCCCTTACCAAGTAACCAAGTTTAAGGACCAAATTTTTTGTGTGGACTGGATTTTTACATTAAAGATGAGAAGCACAGATCAAATATGGGCTTGATTCCACTGACTCCACTGGGATATACCAAAAGTAAATTTAACTCAGTGTCTCTGTGGCTTTTCTTGGTTATAGTTTTCATTTTTCGTTGCAACTATTTTGGAAGAATTTCTTTAAGTAACCACATTTAGAGGACTGGTAATAGCCAATTTGATGACATAAAATTTTGGAAAGGGCAGATAGAGCAGCTATCTAGCTAGTGTGTACTCAGATGACTCATCCAGTATGAGCTGAAACTTTTTACTTTTATACATGAATGTGCCTAATGATTTACTTTTATACATGAATGTGCCCAATACATTCCCTTATCCATGTTGCCAATTTAAGTTGGTCACCAATTCAGCTATATTTACCCTGGTGAAATAGTAGAGGATGGAGTCTCTTGTGACACAGTATTTAAACATTTGCCTGGCTGGCAGACCAAGAGTAGCTGTAAGGGTAACATGACACTCTGGCCACAATTAAGCACGAGCTTGTATGTGTTGCTGGAGTGGGAGTAGATTGAAATGCATCATTCTTCTGAATTTCATAGACTGTTCAAAACTTCTGCCATCAGGATCTGCAACAAAGCTCTTCCTGGCCTTGTGCTAGGGAATGTGCATGTGCGGTGGGGATTATATAACTCTAATACCATGAGAATCTGGAGACTGCCATTTAGGATTCCTGTTTTGCAAGATTTGCAGGAGTTCTGAAGAAGAGTTTTGACTTCGTTTTTCTTTCCATTTCAGTATGTTTAAAATTCAGTGACAGAAATCCTGTAACTGAAGTAATGAGTGACTTTATTTGCTAAGTGGATATTAATGAATGTAAGTATGAAACTGGTGTGTTAGCCATGACACTTACTATAACATAATTCCATCCCAGCCTGACCCAATATAATAACAGATCCTTATATTACTTTCAGATATCTCATCTTGGGAGCATGTGTGTGTGTTTATAAGATGTAGTGATGGTAACATAGAATTTCAGAGAATATTCAAATTCCTGAATTCCTATCTACATCCTAGGAGATTCTAAACAAAATGTTGTGTGCAACATCTGCTGTTCAAGGATATCAGTCTTGGGCATCTTTAAAGAAACGTATATTATTTATTTATTTATTCATTAACAATGATTATTGATTTTAAAAAAAATCCAGACCTCATAAATCCAAACATTTTTAGGAAAGCTGAAACAAAATTATGACCAAAGTTACACAGCTCAACTATTCTTTTCTAGCAAGTTCAGATATTAACATAAAGTCATGTATTAATCTCAGGGCATCTACGCAATGCTTAAATTGTTTGTTTGCTGCCTTGCTTGTTTTATATCCAGCCTCAGGTAATTACTTTTCACCAATCAACACAGCTTACATCAATTATGAAAAAGCTTATTATGAAGGATATTAGTAAAACACCCCTTGAGGTCTGACCTCACCAGATGTGAATTGTCCAGACAGACAATGGAGATGGCTCTGCAAAACAAAACCAAAACCAGTAATAATCATATCTGATAGCATCAAGCCAAAATAACCAGTCAAATAATCATAGTCAGCTAAATCAAATATCTCAGTCTCCAAATGCTGTGATAGAGAATCTGCTAATTAAACAACATACCTGTAATTATATGACTTGGTTGCAGAAGCATAAAAATTTTAAAGAATACAAAAATATGTAGATGTGTTGAAACACTCCTATTTTTTTTCCATTAAGCCTTTCTAAAATTATTACACATTAATCTCATATTTAGAGAAGCAATATTATCAGATGGTGGGGTTTTGGGGGTTTTTTTGCAAAGATTTGTTAAGATCATTTAACAAATTTATTCTTCTGTGCTAAAAACAAAGCAAATTAACCTGACATGCGCAGGATTAAACCTAATTCTTTCCAAACTTTTCATGTAATATTATCTTCTTTATGTCTCCTGTGTAAAAATAATTAAAAAAAAACTCTTTGAAGTTTTTATTTTCTCATTGACTTCTTTGATAGAGCCAAGTGTTTCTCATTTTGAATCCCATTGAATGAAGGAAATGCAATATATTTCAATTACAGTTGGGCTAATCTCTGCCAAATTGCCTGGTCTGTGTAAAACTATAATGTGAGCACCAAATGAAATTGATAAAATTAGACAACTTTAGCTGAGTTGCTCAAGTCAGAATTATGAGTTTAGATGACAAAACTAATTTTAAAATGGACTTTCCTGATCCCTACTTTATAGCAATATAAATGCCACCAAGAGTCAGAGAGATGACAACATTATGAAAACACAGCAAATGGGAAACCAACAGGATCCATCTCTAAATTAATTTTATAAATTCAACCATATGAGAGCAAGATATGTAGCTGGCATGACATCAGGAAACAGTCCCCATTAGGGGAGAAAAAAGGGAAAAAAAAGTGGTTGTGGCAATTTTTTCCTACATTAAATTATTGCATGCATTTCACTCCTCATCTTTCATCTTTGTTTCCATGACCAAAACCTCATGGCTGAAGTTTTTTAAAAGTAACTGCCTCTCTGGTGGGGACTAGTGTTCAGGTTCATTATATGAAATAAGCCTCACTTAGTGCAATAAATGTGTTCATATTTAAATGAAACCAGAGATGATTTCTGGCTCAAAACAAGCGACATAACATGTTTTATTAGTGTGGTAGTGAATAGTGAAACAGTAAAAAAGAGGTGTAAAGACGGGCTGAATTAATATGAATGAAAAGAGAATATTTCCATTTTTCCTTGCCAGCCAAATATGTTACTATAGCAGAAGGGTGTAGCATTTACCACAGATATTAACTGTGAGGCGTGTTCACTGGGCTCATCCATGTAAGTAGCTCTATGATCCATTACCTTGTGTTTAAATGACCCTGAACCACTTCCTGCAGCTAAGACTCACATCAGGCTTGTTACAATTAATTTAAGACCCAGTGAAATCTCTGTTAATATTCATTGGATTCACTTGGGGAAATGAGTCTAAAAGCCAAAGAAAATTAACTGCCATCCACTTTATATGGAAGAAGGTGTACAGCCACATCAGCTCACTGCTCCATCCTGGCTGGAAAACCCTTCCAGCAGCCAGGTTGTGCCCAAAACTGTGGATCTCCTTCTTCCACTACTGAATTTAGAGTTTATCTGTGTCTCCATGCAGAAGGACTGCATTGCACTATGTAGGTGTATCCCAGCTGTTTCTGTCAGCTGAGCAGCAGTCTCTGATCTGACTCAGTGAAGACAGGTAGGGAGTGAGTTGTTCCTGCAGCTTTAGAAATGAGGTTAATTTGGACTGCTCTTGTGTTGATGGACAAACTGTCCCATCATATTGTCTTTTTGTGTACCTGTCTTCAAAAATGGTATCATTCTCTCCCTGAAAGTGTGACTTTTCTCTCTCCTTACCATGAAGCTTGTCTCCCCAAAGGTCTGGGCTCTTGTGTCAGTCTAGGAGTGTGAAATAAAAAAAAAAATTGTTGTCTTTACTGATCTTTACAGGGACAATGCTATGCAATATTGCCATGAAAGAGCAAATGTTTGATTAGTGGAAAGAGATAAAAAATAGAAGAGACTGCTGTTGAAAAAAAAAAGGACACAGAATAAAAACCTGAAAATTAGAAAAAATTGTCCTAAGTTAGCTGAGGAAGGTGAGGAAAGATTTGAGACTTTCTTAGTATTATTAATACAGACATTTCCTGAGCTTCAGGAATTAATTTTCCAGCATTAATGTTTCTGGATGTAGATTTTCATAAATGGGAGAAGTCATAAATTCTAATTTGTATACTGTGTTGATCCAATTAATGCTTTCTATATGAAAGTTTCATGGGCACTTGACAGATATGAGTTATGTGATATTCATTTTTCCTGTTTTCATTTTTACCTCTGGGAGAGATGTTGCTTTCTAGACCCTTTCTGTCTTGGTGTTCTGATGAATTTCTCTCTGCAACATCCCTATATCCATTTCCACATCAGATTTTTGCTTTTGTATTTATTTTCTGAGAGAGGTTCAGTTTTGAGAGTTGGAACATTTAGATTCAGCTTCAGGCACTGTGGAAACTTCAGCTTGGCAAAGAAAAGTGTATCCTACATTCAGCAAGCAATGAAGGAACATATTCCTTTGAGTATTTTATTTAAAAATTAAAGTATTATACTTAGAGAATCTTAAATGTTCCTCTAACAAAAGCTTTGGATTTCACTTTCAGATTTTATGTTGAGTTTGTCAGTTTTTTGGATCTACATGTTCCACACACACAGCTTTCACTAGCTCTGTTAAAAGAAAACAAAAAGAATACACACAAATTTTAAGAGAACAAAGAAAGGAGGAGAAAATCTTAATACATGCCTTCAATGCACTACTAATACACGTACAGATTTCATTTTATTATGTTTGTCAGTTATAGTCTTTTTCAACTTTTGGATAATAAATTTTTTATATTATTCATGCACAGTATTTTTCAGGGCTGGGTGTGGGGATTTGGGGGGAGGAATGCAAAGAAAAAAATGAAATGTAAAATGCAGAAAGAGCAGTTATGTTAATGGCATTCAAATCAGCACTTGGGATGAAGAGCTGAACCTTATAACTTTTCTGAATATAACTGCAAACCCCAGGGTAATAATACCTCAGTATTTCAAAAGTTGAGCAGATATACAACAACAAAACCAAACTTTTGAAATTGAAACACTTGCCTCATTTTCATTTGTTATTTCCATATAAACACAGAACATGAACTGCTTTCCATTGGTACCATTTTTACCACAAGGCATGAACTATATATTTTGGGAACATGAAATGTGAAACAGGCTAGTTTTATAAATGAAACAATTAGCTAAACCCACATCTAATTCAGAGTAAGAGTTTCCTTTTCCTTTTGTGTGGTCATACGCTCAAAATGAATTTTTTTTCATATTAAAAACCAAGACTTATCTCCAACTCATTTGGACAGGTTAGATTTTTTTTTGAAGGAATAAAGTTAAAATCCAATATGATATGTTATGATGTATTTGGTCTTCTTAACATCATCCTGTGTTGTACTATCATACATTTGCCCCACCCCAAGCCTGTAATAGACCATTCAAGCTTGTTTTCAAGATTATAAACAAGATTGAAAGGCAGTATGTCCTTGGGCTCATCTCTACTCTGCCTTGTTCTACTGACCAAGGATGCTTTTTAAAAGCCTTTTTATCACCGTAAGTATACTTCTGTCCAGTGCCTGCTCTAAAATTAGAACTCAAACTGCTCTATGTCCGGCTCTTAATGTTCCCCAGGAACCTATGAAATATTTTTGACCCATAACACCTAACTAGGAAGTGTCAAGCAATGCAGAGTTTAATTTAAAAGAACTACTTGTAATTGTTAATGAGAAACCAAAATGTGGAAATAAGAAGGAAAAATGGAGCAAACCCTGTAGCTGTAGTTTTGATTGCTTGCATAGTAATGGAGACATGTTATATCTAAGAGACCATATATGGCTCCAGGATGAAAAATTAGTGTTTAGAGTTCAGAAAAATTTCCTCAGTAAACATATTTTGACAATAGGAAGCAAAGAAGAGAGACAGAGGTGTGTTGTTTCAGTCTTGGATCTGATATTTAAGAACTCTGGCCAGGGAAGGGCCAGGGCACTTCTGCTGCTGTGAGACACCTGATTCAAAAAAATAAGCCTTGAATACCTCTGGTTGATTTTCAAAAGAGGAGGCTGTAGTAGGAGCAGAGTATATGTTCATCAAGTTTTCTGACAACAGATAATTGAGAGGAGGGGCTGATACACCAAAAGGTAGTGCTGCCATCCAATGAGACTTCAAGAGGCTGAAGAAATGAGCTGACATGAACCTCATAAAACAATGGGAAGTGCACAGTTTTGCACCAGGGAAACAACAACTCCAGGCACTAGCATCGGCTGGGAGACATCCAGTTGCAAAGCAGCTTGGCAGAAAAAGACATGGGAGTCATTCCAGTGGAATACCAGATTGCCCATAAGCCAGGAGTGCCATTTTCTTCATTCCATCATAGTTGTTTCTGATTGCTTAACTAAATATCCATTAAGGTAAGGAGAGATGGAGAAAGGGAGAAGGTTTGAATCTATACTTTTGTTATTAGTGAGTTCAACTGACAGATGGGAATTGTCAGTTTCTCCTAGTTGCCCCAATAAATATTTGCAAAAAATGGAAGTCCCCCAATAGGAGAGTTAAACACCCAACCTGTTGTTCACATTTGTCTGAGATCAGCATTCTATTAATATGCACACAGCTGTTTTGGGTTTTTTCCGTAGCTTGTATTTGCTTTAGGCTTCTTAGGTGATCACGCCTAAATAGATTGTCTGCCTGCAGAGATCTACTCCTTAGCAAAAGAATGTCTGAACAGCCAATCTTGGCAGAATTTTTAGAGATGTTGCCTGGTCATTAGATACCCAGCAGTTTTGGAACAGTAAATGTGAATGCAGCTTCCTATTTAAAAACTGGTGGAAATGTAAATCTTCCTGGGAATTCTGAGCAGTCAGTAGGACTTAGAGGCGAACTTGCATAAATGTTAATATGAGTTGTGCATAAATTGTAATAGATAGTGCATAAATGTTGCATAAATCCCAATAGATTATGCATAAATGCTAATAGGTAACATAATAATTGAACTGGGGAGAAAGTTTTTTGCTGTTCAAAATAGTGTTTTACTGTGAAGTCAGATGGGCTGCAGACCACAGGTCACCACAGGGCAGTAACGAAGTGTGGAAGGGTATGTCATAGCAGGCTGTTGTCCAGAGTGCCCTGACCTTCCCAAAGCAGCATCTTGAAAAAGACACCTCAGGGGCGCAGTCACACCTGCGCTCACGTCGAGTGATTCCAGCTCTTTTGTGATCCGAGTAATGCAGAAAGAGAGACAGGGATTTCATGTGCGGTTCCAAGGAGAGCTTCATTGAGCTTCTTCCTCAAAGGGATCCAGGGACAAAGAACCACTCAGGCAGGGAAAGCAGGGGTTTATATAGGGATCTCAGGGGGCAGGGCAGAACACCAGGACCAATGGGATGAGGTCACATGGGTGGAGCAAGGGGGAAGTGCCAATGGGATCCATTGAATCTGCATGTCACAGCAAGGCATGCTGGGAGATGCCTTTTTCCTCACCCTAACATGGGTGGTTACTCCCGAGGGGTTTTCCCTCCAGGGGAATGTTGTGGACTCTTTCCCTGTTAGCCCACCAGCCTCCACAAGGGAGTAAAGTTCTCTTTCAGCCACAGCTAAGGTAACTGGCTTAGCAATACAAAGTGATACTGTGTTTAAATATGACTGGTTCAGTCCTTTCTCCAAAGAACTCTCTGAACACATATCAGGAGCCAGAGTAAGTCTACAGAATATTCTTAAACAAAATGTGCAGCTAAGCAATGCTGAGGATGCTGTACTCAATAGAATGATGTGCATCATCTATACCACTAAATTACAAAAAACATATCTGGAGAATTCTAGTTTATCAACAGATTTTAATGCCTAGTATCCTATGCACTACATAGCAACGTTATCATTCTATACTACTGTATTATATTCTGTACTACTATGTATTCCAGTTTTTTGTTAAAAATTATATTAGAGTACCTGCATCATCTGCTTTTATAACTATTCCTCCTTACAGAGAAATGAATAACATTGTTCAAAGACATACCACATAATTTTCTTTCTCTTTCTGCCAATTTTATTATCTCAATTAACTGGGATAATGATACTATTCCCAGAGCTAAATATGCTAACTCAGAAAGAAAGATGTCTTAGCATGACATCACAGATTGATTTGTTTACTGCTACTTAATAAATAAAAGCAAGGGTTGAAAATGAGATGATTATGCTGTCACTCCTTTAGCTCAGTAGGTTTGGTTATAAGCATATTTACTAGTTCTCTGAACAAGCATCCACAATCAAAAGTCAGATCCTCTCTTCCCTCACTTCTACTCACACACTCACTACACAGTTTGAACTGAACAGGAAATGGTGCCACCTGCTTGCATCTGAAGAAGTCTTGACATTCAAAAGCCACAAGTTACTTCAGGTTTTTCCACTAGTAGTTAAAACACAGGTCCATGAACTGACTTTGTATGAATTTATGAGAAGCAAAAAATGAAGGGACAAAGATAGGCACAGAAAGCCTAAATTATCTGACTCCCAGGCTTTCTTTCCTTCTACTGGTACTATATGTGTGTACCTCAGCTGGTTTGGTGGTAGCACTGTTGAAATCACAGCTGTTTTTCTGAACTGACAGTTTAAAATCACTGTAAAGCAAATTAGCTCTCTATGTTTTGATCAAGGGAATATCTTATATTTTTACCATGTCACTTGAAGCCTCTACACATAGGTCTCTGCTTCAGTACCCATCCCTTCCTCTTCTCCCCTCCTCCTGTATTTACCTGTCTCCTTTCTGGGAAAACTCATATTAGAGGAACAATAATAAGTCACACAAAACTCACTTTTTTAGGTTCCCATCTTTCGTTTTCACTGAGACCTGATTTGGAGCTGCATGATGTGTGATGGTGAGCAAATACTGTACTAAAGTAAATTTTACAGGTAATAAGAAACTGAATGGTGAATGTTCTTGAAGAAAACAGGAGTAAGTCTTCAAGACTGTTAATTTAACAACTTTACAGAAAAGCAACAACTGTTGCCAAGACTGCATTCACAAACTAAGAAATGTGTGAGGTTGTCAATGGACTTTACCACTTAAAGTCACTAGCACTGGATTCTTGCTTGTAATTACTGCTCATGGTAGACTGATGATTTTTTTGGAAATCAAAATCACTTATATAGCTATAAAACATAGAGGTGGAGAGGGAGTTTTTTCCCAAACAAATATGTTACAATTCCATGGGGAAATGCCATCTGGAAAAAGCAGATCAGTTGACCTGTTCATCTAATTACATGCCTTTTCTCTAAACAATGAGAATGTAACGGTGCTAAATGTACTGATAAATTAGTAAAGTATATGTCTTTGTCCTTTGAATGAGGCAAATATCCTCAACCTATCCACTTACTGTTAATCAGTATTTGCATAGATCAGTGACCTACATTGCTTTTTTTTCTTGAAAAGAAGCTTTCTTAGTCTGAAAAAGGACCCTCTTCCAAATCCTGCTCACCATCTAACACATCCTTTAAGTGTACACTTTTCAAAATACTAAAGAAACAAACATAAGGCAGAGAATTAAATTAATATTAGCCACTTGTTTTGCAGTGTTCTTGTTTTTCATCTTTAATATATCCTATTTAATTTTAATAAGCTCTGGCTTCTAAAATTGCTTGTGCATTATTCTAAAAACTTAAAACTTAAGAAACACAGAAAGTCACCTGGACTTTGAACTGTGATAATACATCCACCAAGTAATTCAAATGAGAAAAAATGCTTGGGGTTTTTTTATGTTTCTCCTGTTTAAAAAAAAAAAAAAAAGTGCAGGCTTTTGAAGGACACAGGAAATCTTGACCATAATGGAGGCACCTTAACCACACCCTTCAATATACTTCATAAGAATCACAGTATCACAGAAACATTTTGGTTGATAAACACCTCCCAGGTCATTGAGTGCAGCCTTTGACTGATCACCATCTTGTCAACTAGGTCATGGCACTAAGTGTCACATCCATCTGTTTCTTGAATGTCTCCAGGAATGATGATTCCACAACCTCCATGTGCAGTCCATTCCAATGCTTAGCAACCCTTTTAGTGAAGAAATTGTTCCTGATGTTTAACCTGAACCTCCGCTGGCATAGATTAAAGTATCTTCTCACTCTGTCACTCATCACTGGGAGAAGATCCTAACGCTCACCTGGCTACAACTGCCTACGACTGCAGAAACGTAAAAAGAGCAATGAGGTTCCCCGTGAGCCTCCTCCACTCCAGGATAAACACCTCAGCTCCCTCAACCTCTCCTCATTAGACTTGAGCTCCAGATCCTTCACCAGCTGTGTTGTTCTTCTCTGGACATGCTCCAGCATCTCAGTGTCTTTGTTGTAGTGGATTGCAGGATTTGAGGTGTGGCCTCACCAGTGT
>VWZV01011150.1:35901-53030 GCA_013397155.1 Irena cyanogastra
GATATTCCTATCTAGGAGTAGAGGAGTAGGCACATAGCAATGAAGCATTAAGGTTTCTGTATTCTGTATTTTAGAAATAAGAGGTGTAGAGCTGTGTAGATAGACATACTCAGATGATGATGATGTCTCAATAGAATCAATGTAACTTTTTAATTTTGAATTTTTTCCCAGTCTATCTTCTTTTGTTTTCACCTATCTGATAGTGCCTAAGATAAGAGTAGGTCTGCTTTATTCATTGTCTGGTAACCATAATTTCCAAGTATTTTTAAAAAATCATAATTTCTCAGAAAATGCCTTTTGTTTACATTAAGAGCTCATTAAGGCTTCATGAGTCCAGTCCAACACCACAAATTATTCTGGCAGATACATTGAGAAATCAAACTGGTAATGAAAAATAGGTCTCAAGTCATTAGCTTAAAATTTAACATAGACAAAGGTACAATACCTGAAAACAAACAAACAAACAAACAACTAAAGAAACTGAAGAAGATCTGGGTATTCAATTATCTATAAGGAAATATCCTGTGGTTTTCACTCTACATGTGAGTCACATAAAAGATAATTCTGTGGATAAGTCACCCCTTAGCTGATCCTAACAGAGGTATTCTATGCAGAGTATTCAGAAATATCACTTGTCTTCCATCTACTTCTCTGTCTTGGTTTGAAAGACAGGTGTCTGCCAAGGAAGGTGAGAACCTCCCTTGGAATGAAGAATATGACACACTTTCCTCCGAATTATCATAACTTTGAAATTCAGGGGCTTTCAGAAAAAGATATGGGAAAAGTAACAGTTCTTTACTAGTATGTTGTGTGTATAACAAGGCAAGCAAACAACAACAATGGCAGCAATAACAAACAAAAGAAAGACTACACCAGAAAACCGTGTAAAGTCTCTTCCCGCTAAGCGCTTTCCCCTCGGTGCAGTTACGGTCACAGCCGGCAGGGGCGCGGGTGGCTCCCGGTGGGCAGCGCAGGTGCGCTGATTCCCCCGCGGCTGCAGGGGGCGCTGTGGTGAGCACGCTGTCACGGCAGCTTGGCCCAGACAGGAAGGGATGGAGGAAAGGCTTGCCTGACAAACTCCCAGGGCCGGTCAGTCTCAGTCCTCCTTTGGAGAGCAAAAGGAGCTGTAGCAGGGACCTTGGAAGCAGTAAGCTAGAATGGCAGGAATGAGCCATAATCTCGAAGTTGTACACAAGATGTAACAGAAACTCCTCAGCTACAGCTGGAGCCATGGGATATCTGGGCAGGCAGGGGTTGCAGGGTCTACAGTGTAGCAAAAAAACGGAATGCAGCGGCAAAGAAACGGTGGGGTCTGTGCAGCAGCATCCCTGCTCCCAAACACGAGCAGGGCAGGAAGAGGCTCCCTGGGAGGGGGAAAAGGGCTGGGGATCTCAGGGTTTTCCCCTGAGGCACCCCAGCAGATGGTGAAAGTCCCTTTTCTAGTGAGGTAGGCAGTTAATAAGGTCCCAGTTCAGTGGTTGCTCTCGTGAGCAAAGGCCCATCCACGGCAGAAGAAGCAGGACCGGGAGCCCCAGTCGCCCTCCCCAAGCAGCAGGCTGACCGTCCTCTTCTAAAGAGGAGACAGCAAGAGAGCAAGCAGCTGCCCCAGCCCCTTTCCCCTCCCTCTTTTTTTTTATTTCCAGCCCCAATTCTCATGGAATGTCTGCCCCTCAGCGAAAACCCTCAGATAAGACAGTAGCCAGCTGCTCCCTTCCTGGGGCAACTTCTTTTGTCTCTCTTAAGTACCCTGTCCTTTTTATCTTTTAGCGACAAAATGGGAGAAAATTCCCTAAAGGAATGAAAAGAAAAGGAAAAACCCTAACCTCCAACATTCTCCTTGTAGCAGTCAAGCAAGTAACAACCGTTATTGAAATTAATTAGGAGATTTCCATGTATATCAGCAACACAAAACACACACGACCATTTGCTTCCATTATAAGCTTTCATCTTTCCCACTATAAAACTCCAAAACATTATAACCAATTACTGAATAAATTAAGGGATTATGCCATGGATAGCACTTGATGAACTCTCAAGGCCCTTTCTAATCCTATATTTCACTGATGATAGGGTATCTTAAATTATGTTCCAAGTGAGACTCCATAGGCCCTATGCCTCATAAACATTTTTTTCATGGAAGTTAATATGTTCTTAAAATACTAGCCATATACATAATGAGAAACCCAGATGTTAGTTAGGTAAGGTATTTCTGGAGAAGTAATTTCAAGAGAGATGAAGGCAGCATTCAATGTTTGACAAGGAAGCAATAGGTTCCAGTTATCTCAGCAAGTCTATCATGCCTACTACCTCATTAGGTATAAGTCCCTTAAAGGTCCTGCCAATCGAAATAGTGGAAAATTTCTTGCTCAAGCACGGAATAAAGGTATGTCTGGCATGTACTTGTAGTTGGTAGAGTCTATCTGTCATCTCAGAGCACAGACATGGTCAGGGTTGGTATGTGACTCAGAGGAAAGCAAGGGAAAACATTCACTCCTAGAGATCAAACTGTCCATCAAAGACAACTCTTTCCTGATCCCTACAGATTATTAAAGGAAACTCTGCAGTATGAATTGTGATTACATTCATTAGGATAACATAAAACTACAACTGTTAGAGTGATGTCACCCTTTGTTTTTTTTTAGTAAAATATGTGTAAAAATTTTTTTCTTACTAGTTAGCACTATTTAATCCACTTGTAATTCCCAGTGTTAGTTCAGATGCAAATGCTGATATCAAAGTGAGTCCAGCTGGAAACTGAATCTGGATGTAGCTTCCATCACTCAATTTTTAATAAAAGTATCATTTGTTCTTGGTATGAAAGAGGGATAAAAAAATTTGCTGCAGTGATTTCGGTCCTCTTCTCTACCCACATTTTAAGCAGTATTCATTTTGAGGACTTTTATTCTGCAAATTGCATTAATCCCAGTTTGTCTAATCAATACAGAATATATTTATCCAAAATTAATACTAGCATAAATTAATCTGGTTCTAGATCAGTGTGATTTTTCTAAGTTTCTTTACAAATCTGATTGCTGCTGGCAAGCATTAGAAAGTCTTCATTCTGAAATCATTCAAAGTAGCAATAGTGAAGGTGCTGGGTCTCATTAAAAAAAGCAAAAAAAAAAGAGGACAAAAAAAAAGCCCACTGTTGATTCACAATGTTGATTCCACAAATCTTTAGAAATCCATTAAGTGTAAGGCAAGGTTTCTTTGAGCTATTTTAGGTCTAGTAGCCTTCTGTGTCATGCATGGCTTTATATGTGAGGAGTAGCATTCAAATGTTCTAGAAGTTATTGAATTCCTGTGGATAAGAAGATCTCTTAGCATTTACTTTGTTTGCAAGGCCATTAGACTCCTTTGTAACCTGGCCTGAGGTCCCTTTAGTCACTCAGGAGATAAACTGCTGGATGAAAATAAGCAGTACTTCTATTAACAGGGTAAGTGCTTAGCTCCAGGTCCTCAATGTTTTTAAATGCATTCAATCAGGCAACTGCTCTGCATAACTTATTTAACCTGCTGGAAATATCTGTTCATTGCACATACCAAATGGTGCATGGTCCATTAATAATGGTCTGCTATTAGCTCAGCCACATCTTCACTTATCCTTGCATCTGTCTGTACGCATAGGTACATCTATACATTTATCCTTGTGGGGTTCTCCTCTGCATAGATTTTTTTATTTTTTTAATGCTGAGCATATGGTTTGATACTAAGTATAATGTAAGAATGATAGTATCAGGTAAAATATTAATAAGTAAAAATATACTGAAATAAATTTATGGCATAGGCCTATATTATAACACAATGAAATCATGAAATTGATTTAGTATGGATTTTCTGATTTTTATACTTAAAGCTGATCTTTAGAAAAACAAAGTGGGGACTTTTCTCCTCTTCATTAATGCTCCTGCATTCCCAAAATGTTCAGGTGTTGTAAAAGCCTTTAGCCTTTCTCTGCATATCAAGTACTCATTGCTTCCAGAAGCAAGAGACTGATTGACTAAGAATCAGATCTGTTGTATATATCATAGCTTGAAGAGACTTGGGAGTATCTTGACTTTTTTGGGAAAGGGAACAATATTTTAACAAAAATCTAGCCTGAGTTATATCTTGCAATCCCATTATTGTCATCCCATCTTTACCAAGGATTGCATTTAGCCCAAGTAGAGTTAAAAAGCATGGAATGAGATTCTCACTGTTTATTTTACATGTTAATGTGAATTTGTCGATTAGAAGTTAATGTTAATGCAGAGTTCATTCTTGTAAATTTTTAATTGCTGTTAAGGATTTTGATTCAGAATATTTTAACACTTCAACATGATCTTTAAAACATTTTCAAAGTAATTTTCTGGTTGTGAATGAGATTTCCCCCTACTGAGTGGTCCTGTATGCCAACTATCCACACAGATATTTGACAGATTTGCTCGCTTCCTCTTGAATAATTTCCAAGATTAGTAGATGGCACACTTCCATAACAAGTCTGTTGAGACCATCTTTAAAAAATCTAGTGATTTTACTTCTATCAGTGTCATGTGTCTGTGTGACTTGAAGTAGAGATGTTTAAACCACAGAATTATTTCATGTATTTTTACAAAACATTTTGGTTTGATTCTCTTCCACAAAACCAGCCTCTGCATTTTTGTATTGATCTGCTCTTTGCACAAAAAGTCATCGATGCAGAAAACTCTGCTATACTTAATTTTCTCTGCATTAAGATTACTGAGAGAAAATACAGTGATTGTATAGCTGTGAGGAGGAAAATCATAACAACAAAGTAGGAAAAAAATTATGTGGCCTTCGAAATACCAGTCACTAAAATCCTTGTTTAGTAAACAGTGCAGTAAACTGATCTCTCAATTCAGATTGTGTTCCTCAGATACACCAGCAGTATTTTGCTTAGATATAAACATAATTCAATATTCATAGGTCATTATCTTGAATAATTTATTTCCATGAGAAGTAAGTTAAAACAACTTTTCACAAGATACATGTACGCAATGTAGATAGTAAAAACTTTTATTGTGATTTTTTGAGGGTTTGTTTCTGTCTGCCGTATGGGCAGATCCTGTAGCTTACATGCTGACTAGTGAAAAAGACATTGAGATGGATAACAAATCAATTGATGCTGTTCGTAGTAGTGCCCTTCATGAGAGGTCCTGTGTCTAATAACAGTCAGTTTCTTATTGCTACACAGCTGATATGAAAATGACCGCAAGTTATCTTTTTTTTTCTCCTTAGGTTCTCGTAAGAACTCTTCTGATACAGTCACGGTAACTCAGGAGGCTTTTTTATTCTTGTGGTGGTTTGACAGGGGAGGAGTTTGGGAAATGAGGCAAGAGTTTTGTGTCTAACAGGCAGCAGGATGAGCTACTAGAAAGTTGGACACGCTTCTGTAAAAAACATATGTTAGAGACAAAAAGACTTGGGAACTCTTCTCTTTCATTTCTGGCTAGCAGAGAGGTAACTTGGCCTGGCCTGTGTCCAGGGCCAGGCCCGGGCGGCCCTGCCGTGGCCTGGGCATTCTACCCCTCTCCCCGCATTGGTTGCCAGGGAGCGGGGAGAGAGTTGCCGAGGGCCGGATGGAGCCAGCTCTGTTAACATCGAGCTGCTTGTTACAGCCCGGCTCAGGGCCCAGCCGAGCCACCCTGGCCCCCACGGGACTGTGCTCCATGGGAGTCGCCTCAAGCCTCAGGCAGGGGGAGGGAGAAGGCCCCATTGCAGTGTGCCGCTGCTGAATTCAGGCCGGCTGATCCTGACACAGCCCCGGCCGCAGGGGCTGTTACCGACGGGTCAGGTGAGCATTGGAAGGGCCCAGGTGACATGTTNCTAGTCATGAGAAAACCACAAGAGAACTGTGTTTTCCCTCCCGTGGAGAAGTCTCCAGAACCTTAACAAGAGAGATGTTTCTCCCTGAGTGAATTGTAGTAAGACTATGTCAGAGGTGATAAACTGACTGAGAGTTTGGGTTTGTTTCTTTACGTTGTCAGTGTTCAAGGGAAGTGAGATGGGGGAAGAGAAGTGGTCTGAAAGGTTTGTTTTGATTCTTGTTTTTCTTTTCCTTTTTAGTTACTGTCAATAAATTTTCTTTATACCCTTTTGAAGTTTGAGCCTGCTTTGCCTTTCTCCTAATCCTGTCTCACAGCAAGAAGTAAGTCCATTGGCTGAGAAGTCTCAAAATTAGTAAAAATTCTGAATTAGTGAACTAAAACCACTACATGAAATGGTGTTTCTGCCCCCTTTTGAACTGAAACCACAACACCTTCAAAGCCTCATTGGTGTACCTAAGTTGTTGTCCTCCCCTGAAATCCCCTATTGGCCCTGATAATATATTCCTCGCCTTGTGCTCCTCCCCAGGTCCCTCACGATTGGCTAAAGTTTGTGTCCTCCCTTGTATGTCAATTGCTGTAATCCTTTGTTCTCTGTCATTTGCCTCTGACCCCTCTCAAGATTAAAACCCATGGGAACTCAAGCAAGTGACCCGTCCTGTTTCCTTTGTCTCAGATCTTCAACACTTTTCCACCATTGGTAGTTGCAGAGGAACAGCCTTGCTGCTTTGGTTATCAAGCAGCCCTGCTCACTCCACTACCCACACTGGCCCAGGATTGGATAGGGAGCAGCCATTCTTGGTGTGGTCTAGGACCCAGGGCTAGCCAAGCATAACCCTAGCAGCTACCGTCCACCACGTCACTGAGTGGCCACTAAGACAGGTGGAGCCTCAAGTCATGGACTGAATGAACATGGTGGACAATTGTGGGCATTTTACAAACATTTTATCATGATGGTCTGGGGAGTAGGGGAATCATATCAGCATATCCATATTGTGGCAGGAAGGAGGAAGGGGAGTGACATTTGAAGTGATGCTTTTCTTTCCAGGTCACGGGTACACGTGGTGGACCTCTGCTCTCCTAGAACACCTCCCTTCTCATAGGAAGTAATGAATGAATTCTTTGGTTTGGTTTGGTTTGGTTTGGTTTGGTTTGGTTTGGTTTGGTTTGGTTTGCTTCTATGTGTGGCTTTTGCTTTATTTATTGGACTGAGTTTATCTCAATCCACGAGTTTCTCAGGGACTGTTAAGAGAAAGAATTGTCTGGATGGCTACATGCAGTTGTAGTCAATGGCTTAATGACCAAGTGGAAACTTGAAACGAATCATATCCCTTAATGCATCAATATTATTTAATATCTTCCTTAATGACATAGACAGTGAGAGTTAATTTACCCCCAACAAGTTTGCAGATGATGCCAAGCTGACCAGTGTGGTTGATCTGGTAGAATGAAGAGATGCCCTCCAGAGGGTCCTTGGCAGGCTTGAAGAGTGGCCCACAAAAAATTCATTTACTTTAACAAAACCAGGTCCTAGGTTCAAGGTACTGCATCTGAATTACGGTGACGCCCAGAATCCATACAGACTGGATGATTACTTGATTGAGAGCAGCTTTGAGGGGAAGAACTTGGGAATACTGCTTGATGTAAAATTGCAAATTATCTGGAAATGTGTACTTGCAGCCCAGAAAGCCAATCACATACTGATGCCTCCAATGCAGGGTTCATGAAGGTGACTGTCTCCCTCTACTCGACTCTTCTGAGACCTCACCTGGAGTACAGAGTCCAGCTCTGTGATCCCAGCACAAAGATTTGGATCTGTTTGAGCAATCCAGAGGAGGCCACAAAAATTATCACCTCTCCTAAGAAGACAGGCTGAGAGACTGGAGAGGAGAAGACTCTGAGGACAACTTGTTAGAGAAAACGTATGCAAAACCGGCTTATAGGAAAGATGGACAAGACTTTCTACCAAGGCCTGTAGTGAAAGGACAATGGTTATTTGTTTTAAACTAAACCCGTATCAGTTTGTACTGTATGTCATGAAGAAGTTTTTTTACACTGAGGATGGCAAAACAATCAGATTACCCAGAAAAGTTGTCCAATTGCTAGCAGTGGTCAAAGTCAGATTAGATGGGACTTTAGTGACCTGATCTAGTGAAATATGTCCTTGCCCATGCATGACAAGAGATTTGGACTAGATGATCTTTGAATGTCCCTTCCAAACCAAAACGGAAATATTCTCTAATTCCATAGTTCTGTGATTCTCTGATAAGCATGAAGTAGTTTAGCTATAAAACACTATTTTTGTTAACCCAGATTTTCCATTCATCTCTATCTGTATCACTAGGGACCTGTTCTACTTTTTAGTGAACATTTTTTTACCTTGCTAACTTCTTTATCCTTTTCTTGTTGTTATGCAGTCTTTTTAATTATTCCCTTATACCTGATGCAGAAATAATTTGTCTAAGTGTTCATTAGATTTAAGTACTCTTTAAGATAAAGAATGTAAACATTATTCAAAATTTGCTTGTGTATATCACATGTTTATGTAAATGAAATTAATTTAGACATACCAGATACTCTGCTAAGCTTCTAAACCCAGGGAAGGAAAATATATCACAGCAAACTTCAACTGGTTTTAAAATGACTGGTTTCTAACAGATCAGCCAAATATTTTGGATTATTTTTGCAGGTAGATGTTTAAGTCGAAAATAACTTGTTCCTGGTTTTGATGTAAATTAAGCCAAAACTTTTTAAGGTGCTGAGATCTTGTCATAGGATGCATGACTATATCTTATTTTGTCTTTTACATGAAAGTCTTGGTTTGAAAAGACAGATGTTTCCTAAGGAAGGCAGGAGCCTCTCTTGAAATAGAAAATATAAACCCCCTCCCTCCAAACTATTATAATTTTGAAATTAAGGGGCTCTCAGGCAAAGATATGGGAATAAGAATAACAGTTCTTTAATAGCAAAATTAAAAATACAAACACAATAGTACAAAAAAAGCCACTGACAGAGTCAGAATACAATCTGACACCCTGTGGGTCAGGGTGTTGGTAGCAGTCTGATTTACATGGTGGCTGCAGTCCTCCTGGAGTGACAGATGTGGTTCTGTTGAAGCAGTGATCCTGTAGAAGGGTGGAGTTTTCCTCTGAAGGTCCAGTGGTGGAGTAGATGGGCCTGGTCTTCTATGGGAATCCAGTGGAGAAGAAGGTTGTTCCTCTGGGAATCCAGTGGAAAAGGCTGCCTGTGGTGTTCCAAATTTCAGATTATATCCCGGTAGGAATGCTTGGATCCTCTCTCTGGGCACAGCATCTGACAATGGCATGATACCATTTTATCAGTCATGCAGTAAGACTCAATGGCCTATTAACAGAAGATATCTCCCCAGAGTGAGGGTTGGTTGTAGAAGAGATAAAGAAAACTGCCCAATTAACAGAAGGTAATTGCCCCACCTCTAACAGATGGGAATAGAATACACATCCTCAGCTACATTTTGCAACCTAAGACAATAAAGTCACATAGAAACCAAAAGTAAACATCAAGGTATCAAAGATTGTTTATTCACATTATGTTTAAGGTTTTTAAAGATTCTTTTAAAATCTATTTGCTGCTTTTATAATGTTTCCAAATAAAATATTCTTCCTGTTTTATTCTGAAGGTGCGCATAACATTTTCTACTCATACAAGTATATGAGATTTTACAGTTAACAGAATTTAAGGCATTTTTCTATGTGAATAAAATATATTGTTAAGCTAAATAAAAAGCAAAAAAACCTCACTCCTCAAACCCCAAATAAAACAAAAAATAAATTTAGAAGAAATAATCAAATAACCCTTGTGCTACTCGAGAATTAATAATGTCTTGCTTGTTAAAAGAGAGATCACGTTCCATCCATGCTCACAGAACAAAAGCTGACAGTGACAGACGAGGGAACAATGTGCCCTTCCACTGAGTACCTTAGCTGATGGAAAAAAAGGTTGGAAAAAGAGTTAAGCTGATGACATGTTTATACCAGATTTACTTGTATTTTGAGTAACTTTCTTCTGTCCATTTAACTTCAGGAAATTTCACCACTTGCATGAAAGATGAATTTGGTGCCATGGGCTGAAATTTTAGACAGTCAAAGTCAACACCATCAAAATGGGATGAAAAATAAAATCCCGCCTCTACTACATAATATATGTTTACACATACTGAAGAGAGTAAGACAATATCTTGTATCATTTCTTGTTTAACTAAGCTCAAAATAAAAAGCTCTTTTTCCCTTCAGCAAATATACTTCAAGAAAGTGAAGACTAGAACTGAATAATCATCTTCCCCTGTGGGAAATGGTAATGGTAGAGACAAGGCCTGTTTGCCCTGGGAGGAAGCCTTGGTTTGAATTAGAGAGAAAGCCCAGCCTCATTTCCCACAGTTCACTGCTTTCCTATGCAAATGGAAAAGTGCAGCAACACCCCAAGCCAAGAAAGTTATCTGTGTTTTGTACCCCCCCTTGACCCAACACCCCATATCACTCCCCCAGTGTACTCCTGTTGGCTTTTCCCCCGTTCTATCATCTATTCCTCTTCTCCCTGTTGGTTACACAGCATCCTTCCCTCCCACCTTCTCCCTGAATGTAACCCNAATCTCACTGGAAAACATCTTCCAAGGAGTCCTCCTGTATCTGGTGCTGCACAAATTACTCCATCCGAGCTCGTGTGAACGGTGAGCTGGGGGGAAGGGGAGCTGCTATGCCCTTGGAGCAGCCACTGCCCTGGCCAGCACCAGCCTGGGAAGAGCTCCCATAAAGGAGGCTCGCCTCGCGTTCCCCTGGTGAAGGAATCCCAGACTCTGAAAGTACTCTTTATCTTACCCCTTTTACCATTAGATTCTCTCATTCCTTTCTTAAGCCAACAACAGCTCTTTTTCACATTAGTATCATTCAGAAGTGGAAAACAGAGAACAGCTTGAGGGTGAAATTGAATTACCAAACTGATTCTCCCCCTCGATTTAGTACTTCATGCAGACTTTTTCCCCCCACAGCATATATGTGATAATTATCAGGATAAGTGCTAAGTAAATGCTGGGCATGAAGAACTTTGAAAGAATCAGGACATTATAATTTTTGACGTTATCTCAACACTTGCTCTGTGGTAATTTTATGCTTCAGAACTGTTGTAGCACATTTAAAATACAGACTTCTAGCTATCATTTTTCACCACTTACATATGCTAAACATCCTTATTGAAGGCACTTTATTCTTCACTTTGTTCTCTTAAGCTATCGTTATTCTTATAGTGTTTAAGTACACATTTCTTTGTCCTCAGTTGTTCAAATTCCTTTCAAGTTGGCAGTCTTCCTTCCAAGGATAACAGTAAAATGATACAGTGAACAATAGCAGCAGACAGTCCTTCAGAAAGTCCTTGAAAGGCTTAGATTAGAGATGCTTTCTATGTTTATATTTTAAAATGTTTGATTTGCTATGCTGTGCAGTTGCGATCCCACCAAAACATTATTCCTTGTTTATCAACAGCCTGGAAGTCTGTGTCCTATAATGTGGCTTAACTATTTTATGCCTCAACAGTAATTGAAATGTTTTTACAATGCTGATACTGAAATATTGCAGCTTAACAGTTCAATAGTTCATTAATGAGCCCTCTATTTTATTAAAATAAAATTATTTATAGAAATATTTAATCTCATTGATTTACCATCAGTATTAATGAGTCTAGTTATTAAGTACTTTATTTCAGAATGCCACAAAGATAGAAATCCTGTAAAACATGCAGTATCTTGTACTAAGTTATTTTGTATTTAGAGTGAATGAATGGGTTTGATATCTTACAGCTTTTCCTCAGTGAAACATAGTTATTCATTAGCATAAAACTAATTGACTCTTTTATATGCGGTATCTTTGTACTAATTTACTTTATATTGAGAGGGAATCAATGGTGTGAAATCTCACAGTTTTTCCTCCATGAAACACAGTTATTCATTAGCATGGAACTAGAAGACTCTTTTATATAATTTCTCTGCCATTATTATCAGATTTTATGCAAATAATTTAGCACAGGGCCAATCGCAAAAGTAATCCCAAAGACTGAAAATAGAAGTGCATAACAAGTCAGTAGGAATAAAAGTGATTCTATTGTCCTTGACTATTAAGCAAGGACTTCTTGATTATCAATTCTGAGTAAGAATCAGGTTCTTTATTACTCTTAATCTAATTTCTTGAAATAAATAATTTTCCAACATGTTGTCGGCTACTACAAGCTACTTTAAAATTATATAACTATCACTGATCTTTTTATGTACCTTCCTATTGTTGTTCAAATGAAATGTTATTAGTTGAACAGATTTCAACTAGCTTTATATATTGGGAAGTTAATATTTTGGAAGAAACTTCCTACCATGATGAGTTCAGTGAAGAAGCTGCAAAAGTGACTTCCAGAGTCCTGGAAGGTGCTACAGACACTTTGTTTTTCTCATTGACTTCTCCTGGCTGCAGCCTCAGACATCTAGGAAAGAGAATTTGTCTTGTTCATCAAAGGACTGTGACTACATTCCCTCTTAATGTACAGACTCTGCTATGCAAAATTTGCACTTATGCATTTCAATCTATATTTTCTTTATTTGTAAAATTTGTTTAATGGAAAATTTTGGTATAATCAAGGCAATCAATTTTCAGTGAAAATACTTATTTGCATTTTTTTTCCTTTTAAATAAATCAATAAAATTAAACCTTTCCACAAAACCAACTGGATTCTCCATAATTTGACTTTATGTGTATTTGCTGGAAAGTTAAGCAAGAGTTGTAGATGGAGTTGGCGCTTTCGATAAAGATTACCAGAGAAGCCCTGAAGTCATGAGGTGCAGAAAGGACCCTTATGTTCTGAACTCCTTAGAGAGGAATCAAGGTGTGGTTGGATTAAATCTTAGCCCCAGGCTTTGTAGAGGGCTTAACCCCTCAATATTAAAGATTGCAAATCTGACTAATTTCTATAAAAGGAGCTATTTATTATGACAAATAATAAGACAAAAGATCTTAATCAGAATTGTTTACTACAGAGTGTAAAAGCTAAAACTACAAATAGTGTATAGTATAACATAGTGCACTATATTAAAGCAATTATGTTTAAAACCATTATATTAAAGCTAGGAAAAATAAACAATTATTAAGTAGAGATTGATATAACTCACCATGCCTACACCCATGGGCAGGTCTTTTTTATTTGGCCTTAGAGTATCCTTGGGGGGCATTCCCAAAATCCAAAGGAAGAATCTCAACACACTCCAAGGAGGAATTGTTAGAATGTTAGGACGACCCAGCTGTATGAGACTGGACTGGACTGGACTTTTACAGCATAATGTGACTGACTGCCTGTCACACATCTCTGGTTGCCTCACTATCAGGATGTTAATTTGAAGTTGGTGAGCAGACTGGTTTTAGAATAGTTTAACACCAAAACCAGAATGACACCCCTCTCAATCCACTACCCAGAGACCTGCAAACAGGGCATTGGCTGAGTTGCTTCACTACATACCAGGGCAGAGCATCCTGCTATCCCAAGGCCTCCCTAAATGTTACTGAATGTCATTAGACGTTCTAAGGGATGTTATAGACTGGGGACTTTGTGACAAATCTTCACTACGGCAAGTATAGCCAGACTACTCAGTGGTTTTTTGGGAAATTTCCGCAGTCCTAAAATAATTTTGCAGATTCTCAGTTTGCTTAGTTTTTCTGGTAAGAGAGAAGTACTACTGTCACAGTTGTGATTAGCAGAGGGCATTCATGTAGGAGTACACATGGGCAGGGATTTATATCTCCTAGAGAAAGATTTAATCACACAGAAAATGCCACATTCACTACTTTAAAAAATTGTGATCTTTAATGGGAGATTAGACCATCAATTTTTTAGGAAAATGGACTTCTGATAGAGTCTTTCTCTTGCTGGAGCAGCTTCTCTCTGTCTAGGCAGATGTACACAATGTGGTGATTTCATCAGATTGTAAGCTATGTTTTCCAATGACAAAGGAAGGAGAAGCATAGAAGCTCCCTTTTCTCAAGGGTAAAGAATTGTATGTTCTGAACTGAGTCTTTGTATACAGAATTCACTTTTACCATCCTTCTGAGGTAAATCCAGGCAGTCAAGCTGTATTCTGTATTTATTCTCTCTTGCTACATTCTAAATTGCTGCATCTATTTTTCCGGTACTTCAAGGCATTTCTGACTAGCCTGGGGACGACACAGGATGCCTGCACTGCAATTATTATCATCTTTATTTCTATTATTATTGCTCTTTCCTCTATTAGAATATTATAGTCTCTGAGCAAAAGAAATGCAATAACTCTATTTGTTTGGTTTTTTGTATTTAAATACAAAAGAAGAAAAAAAGAGAAAAATATGTTGAAGCTTAGAAACATGCAAAGTGAACAAATCCCTCAGAAGTAAGTATTTTCAGACAGTATTAGCCATTAAATTAAGCCATAACTTTGGTTTTTATTCTAGCTTCTTCTGCTCCTGTTTAATGTGAGGAGAAGCACCCATTATCCTTTTCAACAGAGACAGAACTAAAGGGAATGCTGGCCAAGTTTAATTCTGATACACTCTGTCTGAGTGTGTGTCTGTGGATGTGTGTGGCTGTTGATGATGAGACACTTTTATTTTTAACAGTGTGCTGTGTACTATTCATCTGTGTATTTAAAAAAAGTTGCTGGGAATATATGGTACTTCAGCCTTAAGCTGTCAAAAATGAGATTCCAAAGTATTCAGCAGCACAAAATAGCACAAAATAAGCTTTGCCACTATTTATCTCTGCTTGCCAGCTTGTAATGTTGATTTACGATATGTCATAATAAAGCACTGAAATGAATACAGCTACATAAAAAAGTGAAGTTACATGGCCACAGACATATTTCTGATTCCTCCCTGGCTCCCTCCTCCATCCATACACACACACACACTTGAAAACAACCCATTCTCACAGTGATCCTGTTGTAATTCTGCTATTTGACAGCATACCAATATGATACACAGAGCCTTCCAAATAATTGTAATAAAGTGATGAAAACTGTTTTATGTATATTTCAAATTCATAGTTTCCACTGACTTACAGTTACAACGCTCAACACTTTCTGAAATCCAGACCCACATTTAATTTTCCACCTTTTTACAATTTCCATACCTTTTAAATTTCCTTTAAATTATTTATGTGTTTCTGTATATACACATATATATGCACATACATATATTTTGTTTTTAACTTGGAAAAATGCAAAAACTTTGCCTCTCCCCCTGATGCCGTGCCAGAGTCCCACAACTCACCCAATCACCCCATGGCACTACACTGAGAGTGGGACACCCTAGAAGCAGGGTGATCCAGGGTGTGGCTTAGAGCAAAAGCTCCACGGCACTTAGGTGAAACAGGCGTGGAGTGTGGAAGCAAGGATGAGGAGGAGGCTCTTAGTCCTGGTTCCAGGGAAAGGCTTATTCCAAGGGCAAAAAGACAAAGAACCGAAGAGCATGAGCGAGCATCGAGGGTTTGCAGGGACTTTTAAACAAGGGAGGTTCAAGGAGTGAGTACAAAGCTTCAACCAATTAGGGATATCCTGGGGAGGAGAAAAGGTGGGGTCTTACAGTTAACCAATAAGAGAGATGAGGGGAGGAGAATGGGTCACATAGTCCAATGGGGCATCCAGGAATAGGGGATTTCCAAAGGAGCGGTCCAAACTGGGAGCGGTACAAAGAGAGATTGGCAGGGAACTTGCTGGAACAAGGGATAGGTACAGGGGAGGATTGACAACTTAGGGGGAGGTTACAGTTTCAGAGACAAACCATCAACTCTAGGGAAAAAAGGGGAATATAGAACAATCCATGAAATGCAAAACTGTACCACAACATCCCCCCTTAATTCTTGGTATTAATAAATGTACAAAATATATAAATATAATAAAAAAGCAAGAGACTTCATATGGTAAATTTAATTAATTTTAATGTTTATATAGGATAATGTATTTACAATAAATCACTAAACCAGAAGATTTCTCAGTACTTGTGAGAAAAGATGCTATGCCAGAATTTTTCATACTTACTTAAAAAGGTGCTCTGCAGGAAATGGAATTAAGTAAAAAATAATTATCCCAAACAGACTTGGTAATAGGAATTTCAATAAACAATATTGCTGTGTTAAATAGCAAATTCCCCTTTAGCTGTTGATCTAATAGCAGATCCTGTCACAGACCCTAATGTAGAAACTACAGCAAAGTACAATTATCCTGAAAAAAGTATGTGACACCTTTTTGAATTTATGACAAAGATAACTCTTTAAAATCTATTTCTTATAGCACTCCAACTGGTCTCCAGCCATTTTCATATAATGGTCCCTCCCCTCAGTCAGATATTGTGCTAACTGTGATGGAACAAAGTCCATATGAAAATTGGTCTCATAATCTGTACTTTGTCTAACATTAGCATTTTTACACAGAGTTGACTTTCAGAACACATTTAGTTACATGAGTGTAATAGGAATCAATAGAAGACCTAATGCTTTTTATTATCACAGAAGATAATTTTTTTAAACTTAAATACATTTTTCTTCGTCTCCTCTCTTCTTTATTTTTTATTCTGTTCCTGTTTCTATTCTATGGCAAGCATCTGTCTACATTGAAATTAGCAATATTATTTCTGTGTGCCTAATAAATAAAATTTAACTAAAAGAATAATCACAATTGTCACATGTGCACATCATGTGGAAGGTAACTGGCTATTGCACTTATATGCAAATAATACACATTCAAATTTCACCGTATATACACACACATGCACAGAAATCACATTAACTTAGTTATAGAACTGATTATAACCACAGAAAAACAGAATACACAATGCAACAACATCCAGTTTCTGAAAGTGTAGCACATCTTTTGAAAGTAAAAAGAAAACATGTTTAGGTGAGTTACCTCTTTCTGTTGGAGAATGTTAGAAATAAAAAATATTCTGGAGCAATTTCTATTTGTTTCATTAGCTTTTGTATTTTTTTAAAGCTTACAGAGACCTTAGATGTTTGGTGAAACACTGCTGAGACGTTTTAGCCATGGTGGCTCTGTGAAGATATAGATTTCAACTCATTTCCAGATAGAGAATATTACATGTTGGAATCATTACTCCTCCTGACATCCCAAAATATTATCAAAGGAAAGCAACCGACTGTCACAGGACAGGGCATTACATTCACCATTCTCCACCCTGAATTTAAGCTCTGGTTCTCAGTGTGTCTCTCTATGGTGACCAGTCCACTGTCGATCTTGGTGCTGATTATATTAGC
>VWZV01011159.1:0-12988 GCA_013397155.1 Irena cyanogastra
AATATTTATTTTTTATGCTGCTGAGAATTTGTGCCAAAAAGAACAATTTTATCACAAAAGAGAAGGTAAACAAATCAAGCTCTTCCTTTTTTACTGTTATTGAGAACACCAAAGTCTTTCTTTTATTCTCATGGGGATATAATTTCAAAGCAGTAAAATTAAGCATACTCTTCCCATGCATTAACCACAACTTAAGGTACACAGGTAGATCTATACTAATTGCTCCTTCTAATGTTCTAGGGAAGTTATAGTTAGAGAAAATGAACACTTGATTTTGGCCTCGGAATTTAAATTCTTAGAAGTTATTTTCATCCACAAAACAGCAGATAAGAGCAATTACTGCCGTCTTCCTATCTCTTTTACCAAAGTAACTCTTCATTCTGTGGGAAGCTAAGTGAGAATTAAATGTTCCATCTTCATGATGGTTGCATGTATTTTTAAATTTACATTTTATTAATGGAGTAATTGTCTACTTAAATTTTGTTTAAATGGTATGCTTCATATAACTGCTAAGTAGCTGTTATACAATTGTAGAGAAGGCTTTGCAAGACATTGAGACCCTAATGGCTTTTGAACCTCAACAAGACACCTAATACAAAAAGATGGGAGAGCCTTGTAACTTGTCAGTGAACTGTTGATATAGAAAACAATCTGCTCTCCTTTACACTTTCCATATTAATTTACTGAAAAATTATGACTATTATGTTTTGCAAAGGTGCACTTTGGCAATTTTTATGCTATTGAGAGCACTTTAACTCACAGTTGTGCTAGAAAATTGTATTGACTGTTTCAATTCATCACTATTAGTGTGAACTAGAAGTATATTGTTAGACTTCTCTATCACTGTTCAAGCGTCCTTCCAAAATTCCTTCAGTAGCCCAAAAGCTCTCATCAGAAAAGCTCTCATCATCATCTACTTGGTGTCCAAAGGTCTTAAAGGCAGCATACGGCAGTTCATGAATGCAGCACAAGCAGGCCTGGAAGCCAATATGGTCTGGTTTTCCATGAATTTCTAACAGATAGCTATCCCGTTGTCTCCTGTCATGCAAGCATGCAGGGCATTTTCCAACACCTCTGAAGGAGTGAGCTTGAGCTGCATCCTCTGAAGTGAGAGCTGTGAGAATGGAGAAGGGAATCTTCAGCCCCACTCCTCTACCCCCATGCAATTTGTTTAGCTGAGAACTGAATATATCATCTAGAGTTTGACTGTTTTATTTCCTCAAGAGATCACATCAGCCATTACGTTTTCCCTTTGTATAACAGTACCAAGAATCAGTGTGTCCTGTTAGACTACAGCTGTGTCTTCCAGAAGTGGAGGATGTGGGAGTAAGCCCTGAGATTGTTCTTAGAAAATCTAAAATAGGTGAGATAAGACAACACAAAAACACAAAACAGAAGTAAGAGCACATACCACTGGCAAGTCCCCTCTTAACAATATGATTCCAATACTGAAAGAATATTACAGGAGGAAGGTGGAGCTGGATAAAGTATCAGATCAGAATAAATGAGTCACCTTGGTTGCAATACTTGAGTTCAGATGGCACAAGTTGCCCAAGTAAACGTTTGTCAGTATTAAAACAAAATGTTTTCATATAAATTGGTTACAGCACATGCAATAAAACCTCTACACATTTCCATACATGAGGACATTTTTTGAGTGCATCTTCCACTCAAACCAATCAACACTGCAAGCCTCAATCTAAAATTAACGGCTAAAAAGAACTGCCATAAAATGTTAAATTTGGTATCTTATATTAAGGTCTTTGCTGAGTGTGAGTCATATTCCAGTTGTTCCCACTAAAAAATCTTCAGCAATGATTTTGTATCACTATCCTTAAAAAACCTCATCTGAGACTACCAAGGTCAGCAGGGTAGTGTCTCTACATTTACTGCACTGTGTTGATTCTCTCTTCTTCAAAAACTCTGGAAAAAAAAAATCTACATATAATTTCATGTTACAGCTGTTTCCTATCATTGTCATCTTCTGGGCACTTAGTGACATGGCACTAATCAGCACAATATTTAGCCTTGTATTACACCAGTTACAAGCTGGGGACACTTCATATGTTGTGCAGTGAGGTGTATCAGTTGTACTTGCTAAGTGGGAATTGATAGTGGCACCAAAATGATAGTGGTTTATCTTCATGCACATACTTATCAAAATTTGTTATATCCACAGATGAATAGTCTCCTAGAAATGAAATAAAACCTTCCTGCTGCATTACTTCTGAGGCATTCTGCCATCTCAGTAGGATCTCTTGACTCTCAAAATGCTTGCAGTGTCTAATAATTAGATTTGGAAAAGACTTTCTCTTCCAGGCATCACGTTTTATTTTAGCAAATATTTCCCTCCACAGTAGTGCTATTGAAATTTTGAGTTAGGAGAGATACAAAAAGATCATGGAGAGGGTGGGCAACTCTTAAAAATGTTCTTTGGGGTGTGGAGTCTGCCTGGGAAGAAAAAAAGTGTTAGAAACTTCTCTGTTCTTGATGTGGAGTTGCAAAAGGGAATTAGCTCATTTATAATTTCAGTCAGTCCCCCCATCCCAACACACAGACTCCCTTAATAATGAGTTGAGAGAAAAGAGATCCAGCGTGCATGCCCACTCAAATAGAGCATGTATTTAATAATCCTGCTCATATAGATCTCCCCAAACCTGCATGCCATGCCTTCAGGGACTCTGCATTGGAGCTCTGCGATGTAAGGATGCCATCACCCCCTGCATTCCACAAAAATCTTCCTGAAAAGAATGCATTATACTAGAAAGCCCCTACATAACTAGACAATGTGATCTTGCATAAAAAGAGGCAAAATACTGATCAAGTTTGCAAATGGCACCACTGCTGTGCAGATTCCAGCAGATGCTGGTGAAACCATCCATATTTTTGCATGTTGTGGGTGCAAAGTTTCCATCTTCAAAAGTGTCCAGGTCTGACACTCATCAGCATTTGATTCTGTGAGTGTAATGAGAAAAAAATGGGCAAGAAAATGCTGCCTTCATGTGGGGTGCTTGGGTTTTGAGGGTTTGTTTTGAAGTAGTGAAATAGTTTGTGAGTGTCTCATTGGGTGAAATACTGGTATTTTAGTGCATTTATAAAGTAGTGTGTGTGTGTGTTTTATTATTTTTTAATTTTTTTTTTTAAATTACAGGATATCAAACACTTTGAACTCTATGATGCAAAGAGCATTCATAATCCTTAAATTCTGCCAAGTGTGGTATACTTAAGGAATGGTTTTATAGATTTTTTTTTCATGCTGTTCAAGCTAAATACACTGTAAACTAAAAGTGGCTTACAGACAGTGGCAGACAAACTAGACAAGGCAGTGAATATTCACTGACGGTCCAGATAAAAAGATCTAAAATTACTAGAGACCATCTATCTTTTGGTCATTCACAGGGGTCAGAAAGTCATAACTGTTGCATAACATTCATAACTGTTACTATTGGGTCTTAGCATTGTGTAACTTGATAAACTCTGGGTGCTTTATTTATGCTGTTGCCCAGAATAGAGAATAGTTTTACTGTATGGATTCATGTTGCAATATTGCAACATCTCTTTGTATTTAGAAAGAAGCAGGGAAAAGATGTGGAAGACCTCTTACAGGAAAAGAAAATAGACAATTATTGATTGGAGCAGCTTTTCTCATTCTATTCCATTTAATGTAGATAACTTTTGTCTCACCATTTAATTGTCTTTGTGGGTGCTCCTAGTAGACTTAGGTACATGAAAACTAGCTTAATCAAGTTTACTGGTAAATCTACATGTAACAACCATCCTGAAAACATGTATAAATAGGCATATTAACCAAAACCTTGGACAAATCACGAATGTGTGCAAATAAGTAATATAATGAAACTAAAAATACAACTGCTTTAAATGGGAATTATGTTCTTATGATCTTAAAATATCCCTCTAATTTGAACCATAACTCCCCTAGTACACAAAGAAATCTAACTGCAGCAGATGTGTTAAATTCATGTAATGAAAAGAAGATCCTTTGAGGATCTGCGCGTCACTGAGATGCATCTTCTCCACCCAGCCCAGCAGCTGATGCAACTTTCAGCCATAACCAGCTCAAAGCAAAAAGTTAAAGCCAACCAGCATTTGTAGCCAATTGTCTGAACAATAGACAGCATGTGACCATATGGGACAGTCCTTGAACATCCTGTTCTTACAGGCTTACCCACAGATGAAAGCCACAGGAAAGCCAATGACTGGAGTGTGACAATTCCTGCAAAGAAAAGCTAAATGTCAATAAACAAGGGTGTCTTCTGTGGCATGGCAAATAGTGATCCACCTGGAAGCATTAAAAAGGTTGACAACAAGCTTGCTTGCTTGCTTGCTTCGTTCCTTTCCTTCCTTCCTTCCTTCCTTCCTTCCTTCCTTCCTTCCTCCCTCCCTCCCTCCCTCCCTCCCTCCCTTCCTTCCTCATGACATATTAACTCTTGCTGTGCCAAATTCTTGCTTTCCCTCCTGATTTCAAGAAGAAAGAGTCAGATACCTCTTCTTTCATCAAGGCCAATCCTTAGAACAGTCAATAGATTGTAACATTTTTAAACACTAGTGAAATTCTTCTGTTTTGCCAAGAGGTTTGGCCATAGGTGTGTGAGGACAAGGAGAAGAGCTGGCAGCAGGGGGTGTTTTGTCTGGTGTGTTTTGCTCCTGTACAAAGCTCCCGTGGTATCAAAGGCCTGTGAAAGTGCATTGCCACATGCATGGTAACACAAAAACATGCCTATGCAAAGGTCTACTGCACCTTGCTCTGAAGAGGACTGTTCACATGGCTTCATTTTCAGAAGAGTCAAATGTACCTTTTAAAGAAAAATCTGTATTTTCAAAGCTGTTGAGGTTTGTGCATACTATGACACTGGAAGCTGTGCAGGCCCTTCCTGCAAACAAAGGAGCTACACTCAGATAACATAAAGTAAAGATGATATTAATGAAACTTTCAGAAAATCAATACATTTACTTCAGGTATTTGAAAGTGCACAAAAGAAAAAAATATGAAATAGTGCTGTATGGAAATTGCTGGTGCAAAGTGCATTGTATGCTCTCAGTAGTGTTTTAAAGTGATACAAAGTGTCATGAGAGTAAAATGCTTCCATTAGAAGTTGTACTGTTTCATGTAAACCAAGGTAACACCATCCAGGCTGCTGAAGTGACGCCTGTTTTCCTTAACCAGCCCCGGGGTCCAGCCCTTCTCTCTGCAGAAGGGGAGGCAGTTTGTGGGATGAGTCCTCAGAGGGACTGATGTCCTTAGGATTTTATGTCCTGCTCCTGGAGGGTGAGCAGGGAGACAAAGGCAGCTCAGCACAAAGTGTAACCCAGCTCCAATTTTTTCCATTAAGCATCTCTGCACTTGTACAGTCACGTCACTCTTGGACCTTATATCTGTGCTTTCACCCTCTATCATCCTAGCCAGCAGCAAGACTAGGGCTCTTATAAGAGAAGTGGACTGTGTTTGGGTGGAAAAGGGGTTGTGGTGTATTTTAGTAATGTTAATGTGTGTTTAGACCTTTATACATTTCACACAACTACCACTCTTTGTGTGAAGGCTGTAGTGTTAATGCCCCACACTGTTCTATGCTTCTATGATTATCAGATTCAATGCACTACATTATTCAATGCACCCATTATTCAGTTAGTGAGGTATTTCTATACATTAATAATATTTTGGGAATGAGGGGGAAGAATGTAAAGGAAGAAATCATAGTGTGCATGTGATTAGTCTAGATTTGAAGTTAGTCCTTTTCCTTCTTGTAATTTTCAGGTTGCAGATCTTCCTTTCTGGTTCTGAAAGCATATTTTTCTTATGCTTTTAAAAGTATGCCATATCTTTTGCTAAATACTTTATCTTACTTCTTTTTTAAGCAAATAAAATCCTTCAGGAGATTAACCAAATTCCCTGCCACTGGCCAGTAAAATTACTGTGCGTATATGAAGAGATACATACACACATATACGTTTATACATGCATTTGTATATGTATGTGTTATATATGTCTACAATATATCTATAATAGAATCACAGAATGTTTTGGGTTGGGAGGGAACTTAGTGATCTTCTTGTTCCAACCTCCTGTCATAGGCAGACTGTTTCCACTAGACCAGGATGTTCTGAGCCCTGTTCAACCTGTCCTTGAATAATTTTGGAGATGGCACAGCCACAGATTCTCTTGGCAGTTTGTGCCTGGGCTTCTCCACCCTCAAAGGGAAGAACTGATTCAGATTTTTTTTTGTAGCAAGTTGTGTATCAGACATAAGCAGTTAGCTCTAAAGAAAAAATGCCATGTATATGAGGTCACTTACTGAAAGGGAGTGTTGCAATAACTGTCTGCAATTCTCTATAGAAAGACGTTTTTGGACGGAGTCATCAGGTCATGGGCAGCTGGGGATCAAATCTCTCCCTCCTCTGCAAAAGAAAACACATGGTGTCAGAAACTTCAGAAATGTGTAGAGGCATTTAGAATACTTTAAAATTCTCTGTGCTCTGTTGTGACATAGAGATTGCTAGAAATTGGGTTATTTAATCATGTAACCAATGCTTTCGGCTTGAAGAAGGTTGATTATTCTGTATGCAACATGAACATCTTTTCCACAACCCCCAAAAAAATCCTCATTATTCAAGGTGCTTATACCTTTCTTAAGATTGAAGCCGAAGAATTAACTTGGGAGCCAGCTTTGATCTGGTCTATTTTAGGGTCACACAAATGCAGCAGAAGTGGCTGCTTCTTCTAATCCTATTCCAGCTGCCTGAGGCCATGGGGAACTCATATTGTTGTTTGATCCTCAGCTTGCACACAATTCTGACCCTGCAGAAGTGTGGAAACCTGCCTCAGCCAGAGGGCCAAATAACTAATGACCCACTCTAGTGGTCATTACTAGTGGTCATTCTGGAATATGTGAGGTAGCTTAAGGGTCCTGTCCAGGGGTGACTTGTTGATGCTGAATTGTATCCCCATCAGTCTCCTTAGTCTAGAACTAGAACTAAGTTTTATACCTTTAAAACTAGATCTGAGAGTGAAAGGGGTGAGAAGGAGAAGTGCTGGAATGTCCGGAGCAGCTGTATTCAAAAACACAGATAAGAGCTTCAGCATTCTCTCTCATGGGCTGTGCTGTCTGCAGCACGGACAGTGGGACAGAGCTCTCCTTTGCTTTCAGCTAGATTTTACCTAGCTGAGGCAGAGAAGTTCTCCAGACTGTGGCTTTTCTTTCTCTTGCTACTGATCAGCCCTCTTCGGGAGTGAAAACCCAGAAAAACACCAAGAGCTCACGCCTGTGGCCCACTGGGACCCAGGACGCAGCATTTTCCAGTGCCAGAGGAACTGATAAGAGACTGAGCAAGCCGAGCTACACCCCATGGAAAGGACTTTCTGAATTTTCCATCTCTTCAGAACATCAAGAGGTTATATTGTTTAATATTATCCATTTTTAATGCTTGTGAATACTTTTCTTGTTAAATAAACAGGTTTTTCCACTTTTCTCCAAGGAAATATTTTCCCAAACCAGTGGTGGAATGAAAGAGGGGGGGATGGGGGGAAAGGGGGGCAGGAAGGGTGTTTGAATCTTCTTTCTAGAGGGACCCCCTTTGGAAGTTTCCTTCCAAATTTGCCCTGAACTAGGACAGGTCCCCTAAATAGTCCTGACCACTTCACGACATCAATAGATCTGCATTGTGGGAAGAGTTAACAGAGGTTGGAAAGTAGATTGATGCCTCCTTCCCAGTCACGTTCAAAAGCAGTTGTGCTAGAAGACTAAACTCTAGGTCCTTGTTTCCCTTTTTCCAAAAGTCAGACCAGTTAGCTTGAAAGACCCACAGGCACTGGTCAGCTAATTGATTTCCTCTAAAGACAGAGATTTCCTCTAAAGACAGCTCTCTCTTGGGAGCTGCATTATACGCAGAACTCGGTTCATACCAACATCCCACAGAGGTATAGGCATCCTTTTAGCTACCACAAACTCCTAGAGATCTTGTTCTCATCTCTCATCCCTGTTTTCCTGTTCTCATCTCTCATCTCTGGTTTTTTTTTTGGTCTTCTTTCCCCCCCATCTGATCATATTGACTGTAGTTTGTGCTTGGTAAACTGTGCCTCTGTCTTTAGCTTACTTTGTTACTGAAGAGAATTATGATGCTTTAATTATTTGGAAGAGAAGACATACCCAGACAGAGAATGTCATTTAGCTAACTGAGTAAAGACACTAGAGAGATGCGTGAAATAGAGAGGACAAACTCCCTAGTGCCTGAAATCCCACATATTTTTCTTATTTGAAGCAGTAATTCAGGATACTGATATATCCCATTAGCCACACTATTCTCGGATGCATATCCTAGGATTTCTACAGTAATTTCCAGGCTTGAGTTCTCATGCCTACAATGAACTCTTGATATTGATAAACCAAATAGAGCAAAGGCTGAAAGGTTTCCAAACCCTGAGCCCAAACAAGAAAGCCAGGGGAAAGGCAGGCTGTGATTTCAAAATGAAAGCCTTTTGTTGATTATCTTTCCAGTAAGCTACTTTCCTTTGAAACAAATTTGTCTTTAGAGTGCAAACATCTAATTTTTTTTCTTCCTTGGTTTAATTAGTATTAGTGGAGAGAAGTGCACATGATTGAGGATACAGAGTGGAAAGAATGCAGCTGAGTGTTTTCGATCACTCTCCACAGCACTGCGTTAAACCAAAGGGAAGTGGGTGCTTTCTCCTATGCTTTCAGTTCAGCAGAAAGTTGCATGAGCAAGACAGAGACAACTTTCCCCAACAAGGAGTGGAACTGCACCAGTTCATCCCACAAAGCTACATGACAATCAACAAAATATTGGTTTTGCACTTGAGAATGTGTGACTTGATTGATAATATCTAATTTTACATGACTTTTAAGCAAAACTTACAGAAAGATAGAGAGTTTTAAGGAGCAGTAGAAGAATGAAAAGCTGAATGAAGAAAATTGTGCTGCACATCATCTTGTCTTATTACTGTTAACGCCAGCAGTCATAATCAAGAGTTTATTGTACAGGGCAATCTGGATGATTAGAAACTGGATTCAAGTTCATAAAAAACATCTTGACATAAAACCCTTTTTTATTTCACCAATAATGCCAGGAGGCAAATTCATCCCCTCCCTCTGCAGCCTCTTTTTATTCAGTGGAATAATATCAGAGATAATTTTAGCCCAGTATTATCAGGATTCTTCAAAAATTGTGTTTCAAATAAATGTGCATTTGCTGAAATGTATTTTGTCACAACAAAAGGTATTTATACTATAAACTTAGGATGTTCCTTCCTCTAGCATTTGTGTATTTTAAACTTGGAAGAAATAGAATTCAAACATGCAAAAAACAAAAAACCAAAAAAGCCACCCAAAAACAATCAAACAAACAAAAAAACCAAACAAAAACCCCAAAACAAATAAAAAAAATCAATCACAAAAAAAACCCCCAAAGCCGAAAAAACGTAACTATGGGGTCCAGTCAGGACCCTATAGTTCTCTCAATGTCTATTGCAATCATAGAAAGGTTCACTTTCCTGAGCCTCCTCACTTCTCTGAGACTTCTCAGGAGGACCATATCAGATAGAAACGAATAAATATGAAGATATTTCTAGATATGTGGTCATGAAATTTAGAGACAGCTTCAATACACTTGAAAGGGGTCACCCTTTGTATTATTGTTCCATTCAAGAAAATTCCCACATTGTCTTTTTTCCTACAGATTCTATTTCTCCTCCCCTTGAGTTTTTTCTCTGCTTCCTCTCACCAAACCCCTTTCGTCCCTTTGCTCTATTTTACTTTTTTTCTATCAGGATAATGCTCCCTGCTCAGCTGAAACCCTCATTCCTGGTCTCTGCTTTTTACCACCTTTAAAGTAAAATCTTCTTAAACTGTTTCCTGCTTTGGGCTAAGATGGTGGTGGTAGCTTTATCAGGCTGTCTAGTTCTATAATCGCTTTGTAGCTGCTACCAGTCAACTTATTTTTTTTACCCTTTTGTGACTGGTAAATTATTAGGAGCTACTATTGGCTCATGATGAATTTGCTACTAGATATCTTTTTAGGAACATTGCTGCTGCTCTTCCCCAGTTTAGTCAAACATTCAAGAATGAGGGGAAGGACTTGGTATGCTATGATCCCACTGAAAAAGAAAAATCGAGGAAAGAGATTTGCACAAAAACTTGTTCCTCTGCTTCATGGGTCAATAATGTTTTGTGGTTTAGCCTTTGTACTAAAAATACTGCTGTATTAAAAGTAGTCCATTGTTTGAAAATGCATGTCTGGAGTAGTATATGGGTACTCTGTAACAATGAACAGCAACCTGGTGACAAGACATGAAAAGAGCAATACTTTGAGAAATGTATTTAGAGTCCAGCTTGATAATATTGAAAATTATGCCTGTGTACTCTCCTCAACCTGCAAATTAGGTATTATGTAGGATTTACACAAGCTTGAAGTATCTTTCAGATTAAATGCCTGGGCCTATAATAGGATAAAAATCTCTCTGTGTCACTATCACAGAGCTACATCATTTTTATTTTTGCATTGAAACCTCAATTTTGTGAACAGTACTTGCAGACACCACAGATGGAGATTTGAATGTGGTGTGATACAGTACATCAGGAACTAGTTAAGGTAATTTTTTTGCAATCTGCAGTTTACTCCTGTGAAAAGATCCCTGACTTTGGGTAGGAGGTTAACCCCTATGTGCTGGATTAATTCCAAATTCAGCCATGCATATGTGGATTATCTCTGTAGATTTAAGTGGATATACTACTTCACATCCTCAAAACTTTTTGTATTGCTTCTGACTCTAAGAAGCTGATATGAACATCTCAATCCCAGAGGTTTTATTAATTTAAGAGATAACTGTATTTCTACCAGTAAGCTTCAGAAGTTCTATTCCACAGTGGAAATAACATGTTTATAAAACATATGCAAAACTGTGCATCAGGTTGCACTTTTTATGTATCCATTAATTAGCAAAATAAATCTATTATATTAATAATAAATCCATTATATATCCAGACAGTTTGCAAATAATTCAATTTTTAGAAATTATTCCTTTTTTCTACTTAAAGTTTCAATGCCACTTTCTTTAAAAGCTGATAAACTCTTTAAGACAGTATCTTTAAATAGTGCAATAAAGAAGTGTGCTAGAACATATTTGAATCAGTGTTTTTTTTCACTGAAGGGTTCATCTGGCCCACAAAACTATCTTAAGGCAGGAAGCGAAGTTATCTGAAGAGCAGCCCTCAGGCTGCTGCTCTCATTCAGAGATAAAGCTCACCATGGACTAGGAACATTTCTTATAGTATATAACCTGTACCGCACAATGGAATCATAAACGTCCCTGCTGAGAAACTACACACCGAATGCCACAGTATCTCAGAAGTAGTAAATGTAAACTGTATATGCTGGAACTATAAAAATTCTTAACCTACCTATGCAGCAAATTAAATAAAAATCAGGGATAGAATAGCCACTGAAAAGTCATAATGATTGTGTCCAGGGTTGTTCTGCAATGCTAGATTCTATCCAGATTGTGTTTCTGCAATGCTAGAAATATTAAGAAATTCTAAAAAACATCAAAGGCTTCACTTAGCCTCAATCTTTATTTAAGAGTTACAGTGACTGTAAGATGGTCAAGGGAGAAATTAATCAGAAAGTAGTGTAAAAAGTTTAATGAGCAAAGAAGATTTCCCTGCAATTTATTTCTTTTTTTCTTCCTTAACTAGTTGTTTAATATTAGAGAGAATGAAGCAAGGGGAAGATGGCAGAAAACAGGAGGGATATTAAAACGAGTTTTAATCACCTTCATCAACCTATCCAGGAAAAGAGCAGCATATGCTGGTGCAGGCTCTGCTGCTGAGAAGAGCCCTGGCACATCTGCACACACCAGGAACCTGTGATTCACAGCTTTATGCCAAAGCTGACAAAACTCCAATCCTCACTCCCATTTGCTTGACAAAAAACACTCCCATACATCAGTCTTCTATGACTCTTTAGGTCTTCTGCCTCTGCCAGGTGTAAATGGCTTCTCATGTAGTCCAGCAGTACACTTTCCCTCTCTGACTTGTGGCTTTCTAAGAAGTTTGAAGCATGTTTTCCCATTATGGAGGGTCCAGTGACTTATTCCTCTTTTTGGCAGCACTGTGCTGGTTTAGGGATGTGCTTGGGGGCTTTTGGTTGGTGCATGCTTTGTTTCCAAGGCTGCTGCCTCAGCAGCATGTCAGAAACTGCTGTGAACTTTCTGCTTTTGGGTACAAACCCTGAAGACTGATGAGGCTATGAGCAAGCCTTGCTAACTGCTTTTGGAGCTTTACCACTCTGGAGTTTAGCAGGATAATGTAGTCTTCCTTTCAGCCATCACATTTCAGCCTAAATCCATAGAAGCCAATGGAGAGACACACAACAGCCTAAACCAGGAGGAGCTGTTGAAAGCTGTTGAATGAGTGCATTACGTGCATTATACATTTGATAAAAAATTGTGAAAGCAGTTGCTCATTTAATAACTGTACTTTTTTCCCCTAGAGCATGAAGTGCTCTATTTGTCATGTTTGTTTGACAGAATTGAAAGATAATAGTCTTAATACCACAGGGTGTCTCTTTTTTCTGTTTAGGTTCACCTGCTGCTCTTGCGCTCTTTCGTTGTTCCGTCCGGCCCGCCCGCACTTCGGATCGGCAGGACCGGAGAGCCACGAAGCGTGGGTTTGGGCTGTAGAGGGAGCGACCCCACAAGGATCCCAGGGCAAGAAGCCAAGAGAGAGGCCAGATGCTTGCGTGTCCAGAGAGCCTTTTAATCCTCCCCAAACTGGAGCAAAGGCAAATGGCAGAAAATCAAACGGTACAGCGACTTATAAATGGAGGTGGGTACAATGAAGACAACCAATGAGAAGCAACACGGGGCGGAACATAGGCGGGGAATTACAATACATCAACCAATAAGGGATTACATAGGCGGGGAACAATTCAAGTAAACCAATAGGGTCTCAAGGACACA
>VWZV01011159.1:13016-27533 GCA_013397155.1 Irena cyanogastra
CGGGGGGGGGGGGGGGGCACTAAACAACCATGAACAAAATCCAATTAAAATGCAAAAATATTAAAAAGCACGATGCAACATTCACCACCCTGGAGTCAGATGTTAATTGTTCCCAAAAAACAAGCAGGAGTCAGTCTTTTCACAACACAGTTGTGACAGCTCAGTGTGTAGTATTTACTTAGTCTATAAAAAGAGGAGTTTTAGATTTCCACTTGCCTTGCAGGGACTTGACGTCCTACAAAGGTGTATTTTCTGTTGGCAATGGACTGTTTGGTGGTGGTATGCAAAAAAATTTATGTCTGGAAACTGGATGAACAAATGAATATCTCATCATGTTCAAAGTAAGTGTCTGGCAGAGCTGCTGTTGCAGTTATATGGCATCCCAGGCTGGAACTGTCTTGGGCTTGAGGCAGGTGGAATTAATCTCAACCCATTCAGATGGACACGTGCAAAATTCCCCTAAAGTCCCAAGTCCATGTGCCTAATTGCACCAGTAAGTCTCATAATGCTTTTTAAATTTAGTCTTTTATGATCTCCACTTTACTTTTTTTATGAAAGGTCAGGCGTTAGATACCTTAACACCTGACATCTGTGCACAGCTTTCTATATCTGATTTGGATGCTCTAACAGCCATTGCCAGGCAAGAGCTGTACAAAATTGCTGTGCATTTATTTTAATTATTAAATTCTAAGCTAATTCATATTTAATGTGTTTACATTCACTTTTTTGTCTACTTTTCATGCATGTCCTAGTAAATAAGTCTGGCTGCAGAAAAATTTGTAGAACCAAGAAAATTCTAAGTGAGAAAATATTTGTAAAAGCAGCTTTTGTATTCATCAAGAACCTTGCTGTAAGAAAGATCCTATCTATTCAGGCCCCTGAAATATGCCAGGTAGCCTTTATTTAAGCTTCATGTATTTATTCTGAAGGTTTGACCACTTATAAACAACCAAACAAATAGCATAATGGTGACTTAGGAATCACTGGTATATCACTTTGCTGCATCCGCATATTACAGATCATTGAGCCTCATCTCTGTCCCTGGGAAGATCATGGAGAAGATCCTAATGGCAGCAAATTGATCTAGTGGGTAGAATCCCTGTCAATGGGGGGTTGAAACTTGATAATTTTCAAGGTCCCTTCCAACCCAAACCTGTGTATGATTCCATGATTTTATAAGACGGATTTGTCTCATTTAAAGAATATAAAGGGTTTGGCTTTCCCAAACTCTTGCTGGGAGGCTGCAGCAGCAATTCAGAAGACCTAATGGTCACTCTGAGTAGAGACAGGCAGAAAGCACGGGAAGGAGTGAGAAGATTTCAAGACAAATTTCTGCTGTCATCTTTGTTGTAACTCTTTATGTATGGCATTATTAGTCCATAGCACTTATATTCAAGTCTTTTGTTTTGAGATCTCCTTCATTATGTCTTGTTGACCATTCTTTTGTAAAGAAACAAATATGTGTTAGTTTATAGTGAATTTTCTTTCAGTGTCTGTTTCTGCAGTTTAAGTCCTTGGGCCAGATTTTTGATTTCACTTGTTTCTGCCACTTGGTCCTGTGCTGCCACTGAGATCATTGTAGCAATTGATAGCAAAGTCTACAGTATAATAAAGTACAGAGTTTCCAAAAGATCAAAGAGTTCTGAGTAATGACCAAATGCTGCTTCTACCTTCACCCAAGAGCTAATGTTTGTCAGAGTGGAGCTGGATTAATTTATGCTGGATTTTCAAAAGAAAAAGCTCTGTTTAGTAACAGTCATAGAAATAAATTCCTATTCTTCAGTATATCTATATGGTAAGACAGTCATTTTGATCTGAATGTAGTCTAAAGCATGTGTATTTTTCATTTTGTTCAATTTCAGATTTTATTTCCATTTGACATGCCTTCCAATGGTTAATGCCTAGTGATACAGTACACAAAACCACTTCTTTAATTTCCTGTTTTGATCATTCAGATATAATTTTCACTGAATTCAAGAAATGAGACAGAATATTTTGCCCATTCCTGAGTAAAATTTTGCCTCTCTTAGTCTTCTTTTTCCTCTGTCTCTGCCTACAAATCTTTACTTTATCATTGACACAGGTTGATAAATTTGTTGTGGAGTTCTGCACATTTTAAAAAAGTTACAAGTTCATTGTATGGAAAAAAAAGCAGAACCTTCACTAGACTCCAGACCTGAGACCATCTCTTTTCCAAGGCTGTCAAATCATCCCAATATACTGCAGTTATCAAACAATTTCCTCATTATTCCCCATCTGTCTCAGATGCAGAAAATGTGCCATTGCTTTTCTTCTTATTTATTTAAATTAAAATGAAGAGTTTCTCATGAAAAACCATTGAATGGTTCATATTAAAATGATGTTTTGGCAAAGAACCCAAAAGTACCTATGGATACTTGGTGTGTGCTTTCAGTGAACATTAAGCTTTTAGCATAAATGCTTCCATGTTTTTTTAATGCCATGATATGATAATACTACAGTAATACTTAAATGCTGTTACAACTGAAAATATTCTCAGTTAGGAGTCCCACGCATTGGCAAGCTCTTTGTTATATTTGCAACCTAGCACTCTCTGTGAGCTTCACAAAAGTGTTCATCACTTTCCATAGAGGTGGAAGGAAATTTAAAAGAAACAAATTACTTTACAAAGTGTTGAGTTGGAGAGAATATCAAAACAAATGGAAGATCTGTGGTATGTCAGAAACTTTTCATTTCTTCCTTCCAGTGGTTTTTTTTTCTGGATTTGTCTCTTTAGGTGCAATCCATTCTACCATTATGGCATCTATAATTTAAATTTATGAGACAAAACTTTAGTCTTACCAGAGGAGCAGCTGGAGAGCTCTATTCCCTTTGCCATAGAAAACGTAGATGTGCAGAACGTATTGCGTCTGACAAGGTCTGTTGAAAGTATTCCTATATTTTCTGACAGATATCTATCGACATATAATATTTACTCCTCTGTTTTAGTTTCCCTGCAAATAATTAACAATCTCTTAGAAAGAAGTGGGTTCTTACTGAGGCAGCACCACCTGTACAGTTTTCCCAAACTCACATCAAGTGCTACAAAATGGAGGATTTCACTGGCCTAATGGGTAAAATGAAGGAAGCAGATGCAGTCAAACGCAGGGAAAAAAAATTCTCATCAAAACTGAGTTGTTATAGTTTACATTGCTCCACAATGGCAGTTCTAGATGACATTTATTGCAGGTATGAAAATACTTCTCAGACATTTTCACTTGTATTTTATTGACCAAGCAGCCCTCATTCTTTCCTGTATAGTTGTGCTATTTAGTAGGTTTAGATTAGATGTTAGGAAAAAATGTTTTACTGTTAGAGTGGAGAGGCACTGGTAGAGATTGCCCAGGGAAGCTATGGTTGCCCATCCCTGGAGGTGTCCTGTCCCTGTCCTGGGACTCTGAGCACATGAACTGTTTGAAGCTGTCCGTGCCTACACTTCCAACTTTAATTTTACTAATGTAGACAGTATCTCTGAAGCTGCCCCATCTAAACAAATATGTTCAAGGCTGGCTGGATACCTTGTGGTTTTGGTTAGACAACAGGAGATATGTTTCCCCTTTGAAAACTGGACACCTCCCTGGAACATCCCAGCTTGTCACCCTGAAAAGAAGCTGCTGCCAAAACTTTTGGCCAGTGACTGAGGGGACTCACGAGGGGAAAATACTCATGTAGCTCCCCAGCACATGACTACATGTCATATCAAAAATTCTGGCGAAACAGGTGAATCACTGGAGAGCACAGAAATATTCCTGCTTTTCCCCAGGAAAGATCAAAGTATGGCCAGTTTTTTTCTGATCCTGTCACATTTATCGCATGTGGTATAAGCCATGTAAGCTGCCAAAAGAATAGAACTAGATTTTTTTTCTAGGACTAGAATTGTGTTTGCAGAGCCGGTAGCTTAAGAAATTTCTGTTGCACAGCAGCTAATGTCCATAGTGATTGTTTCTTTAAATGCGAGTGGCATTTTAACAAACTTTGTAATAAAAGCGCTCAATGCACTGCTGGTACGGAAATTACTGATTCTTTGGGGAAAAAAACTCTACATTATTGGGTACAAAATTTTGCTGGTGTCTTTCATGCATCTACCTCTGTACTTAACCCACACAGGTAAACATGTCGCTTGTAACCATGGTGATAGTCTCTGCTTTCTTAGGTCAACATTTTTCTTTTAGCTCTGAAGGTCCTGAAAAGTGCAGTGCATGAAAACAGTATCACAAGAATTAATTTTATGATTATTATTTGTTTTACATTGGAGATCTAATTGAAAAAAACTAACTTTGATTGTAATTGTCATGTTCTAGTTCCATAGAGCAGTCAAAGGCAATTCATGATCTCTATTAAAAAGGGAAGCACAATGTTCCAGAAATTATGGAAAACACATTTTCAGAGAAATCAAGTTTTATGAGAAGAGGGGTGCAATAAAAATGATATTAATAATGTGAGTTTCTTTATGTACATTTCAAATAATTTTTTTGTCATTTTGGAGGTTGGTCATTGTTGTGTTTTGCTGGTTTGTTTGTTCTAGCAGGGTTTTGTCCATATTCTGGAGATAGTATTGAAAAAAATATAGAACTATATATTTTTATTGAACTGCTGCTATGAAATTAAATGGTTGTGCTATCAAAATTAAGTGTAGAAACTAATTTGACCAGACTTGGCTTAAATCTGTTGGAAATGAAGCTGAGTAAAGTTTGGTTCAGTTGTGACTTACAGTAAGATCACATAGTGGGACCTACAAAACAGTGCTCCAGCTTAGAGTGTAATGTTGTCCAGTCATCCCATCTAGGGGCTTTAATGGACAGCTAGTGCTGAACAAGCTGAAAGAATGGTCCTTTCCTAGTGCGGAAAGATTTTTTTTGGTCACTTTGTGACTCAAAATGCATTCAAGTATGTGGGCTGGGTCCTTGTATGGTTCAAAATAAAATAAAGACTGGGACTTGGCAATGGTAGAACAACAGAGGATGGTCCTGACCATGAAGGTGCCAAGGTGCACTTAAGAGCATGTTGTTTGTAAGGTTTTTAACAGATAAGATCTCACAGAAACCTTTTCCATGGTGACCGCAAAAAAAAAAAAAAAAAAAAAAAAAGGAAAAAAAACAATTAAGGTTTCCAAAATAATGCAGTTTAGAGAAAGGCAGTGTTTTCTGAATTTGGCAGAGGGATGTCAAATGTTCAGGAAGAGATGGCCTGGAAGAGATAACATCCCAAAGCAGAGCAATGAGTTAAAGTTCAGTTGTAAGTTTTTCATCTTGGTTACAGAAAATGGATTGACTTCATTCTTCATGCTTATGAAGGAAAGTAGTCTTTTTCTGCACCAGCTCCAAATGCTCATATTCAGAGAAGCTATTTCTTTTTTTAGTGAGGAAGGAAGGCAAAGCTTTTTCTGAACATAATCACAGTTGATTCTGAACCAGAAATGAGCTTTCTGATTTTTAGTGTTTTGGATATTAGAATAATTATCAGGAGCTAATGAGTTTTTAAAGGTTTCTAATGAGAACCTATGATTTTGGAACCTGTCTGCTGTCAAAATCTAACTAGGTTAGAGACAACATGACATGATCTATGCCCTGTTTCTACTAAGGACTGAAACATGAAAGTACTGCCTCTTATGAATAACACTCCTCACTTGTGATAGGGAGGAAGCTTTAGAAATCTGAAATGCAAAGCTTGTGCACCATCACCAAATAGTTTCTGAAGTCTGTGAGAAGCTGCAATAACAACAAGCAACTTATCTCTGCCTTTGGGATAAAATAGAGGCTTTTCATTATTCAACAGTGTTCAAAAGTACAGTTAGGGTGAGTACAGTTTGAGACAGCGAGCTGGATGGTTTAAGTTGTTTTTGTTCTGAGAACTAGCTGTATTGGTTTTGCATGGCCTGGTCTTGGTAGTGGGGGATCCACAGAGGTGGCTTCTGTGAGAAGCTCTAGAAACTTCCACCATGTCCAGCAGAGCCAATTCTGATGGCTCCAAAGATGGACATGCTGCTTGCCACGGCAGGGCCAATTAGAAATGATGGTAACACCTCTGTGATAGCATATTTAAGAAAAAATCAAAGCAAAGGTTTTGGAGCAGTTTTAATTCTAGTCAGAGAAAAGCAGGGTGAAAATGTGTGAAATAAACAGCATGTAGACACCAAGGCCAGTGAAGAAGGAGAGGGAGGAGGTGCCCCAGGTGCTGGAGCTGAGATTCCTCTGCAGGCTGTGGTGAGGACCATGGTGAGGAAGCTGTACCCCTGCAGCCCATGGAGGTCCATGGGGATGTAGAGATCCAAAGCAGATGGATATCTGGGAGGAAGTTGTGATCCTGTTGAGGACCCGTGGAGAGAGGGGCCCTGCTCCCCTGCTAGGGCAGCCTGTCCTTGAGGAACTACACCCCATGGAAGAGTGACTCGTGCTGCAGCAGTTTGAGGAGGACAACTGCCTGTGGAATGGACTCATCACAGCAGTTCGCAGGGAGATGTTGTTTGTGTGATGGAGCAAGTCAGAGAAGTTCATGGAGAACTGTCTCCTATGGGAGAGACCCAATGGTGCAGCAGGGGAATGACTCCTATTCCTGAACTCAGGAAGAAATAAAGAGGTCATGAACTGATCATAACCCCCATTCCATGTCTCCTTGCACTACTGCGGTAGGAGGTAGAGCAGAAAAGGAGGGAAGGGTGAGGGGAAGATTTCTAAGGTCTTAGTTTACTTCTCATTATCCTGCTCTGATTTTGTTAGCCATAGATTCACTTTATATCTCTAAGTTGAGCATGTTTTGCCTTTAATTGTATCTAGTGAGCAATCTCTTCTGGTCCTTATCACAACCCATGTAACCTTCATCAAATTTTCTCTCCTCTGTCCAGCTTCAGCAGGGGAGTGAGCAAGTAGCTTTTGTGGGTGCCTCATAAACAGCCAGTGTCAACCCATGACACTAGCTTACTCTAGTATCAAGTGACATCTGCTACCATTTGGTGCTTTAATACACGTAACATTGGCCAGTGAGGTCAGTCCACTCCTCATCCACTCCATGGATGAGTACATGCATTGTAATATGGTCTTCCTAAAATGAGGTAGCCTGCCTCACAATCTCAACAGGAGAGCTGAGATAAAATGTGAATTATTCTCCAGTACTTAAGTGGTTTTCTCCTAAAGTGAGGCTAAGGCATCCTGAGAGCACCTGGGGGAAGAAAGAGGCATTCCTGATGTCTCTTTGAAAAAGAGATTATACCTGTGACTTTTGTGTGGAGTGCTTTTAATTTTGTGCATACTGACAGTATGCTTTTTCTACACAATAAAAACATATATTAAAAAAAGAAAAAAGTAAAAGTGAAGGAAAAAACCTTAGGTAATAGAGCAGTCAGAGTGGAGTCTCATCTCTTGAATTTTGCCACCTTTCATAACACTTGAGTAGTGTTGTTAGTTATAACTCAAAAGATACTTAATGTTGTGTCTTGCTGATATTCACCTTAATTACTGCAGTGACAATGTTTTTGTGAGTTATGAAATGGCAAAATTAGAATTAAATTTCATCCTCTGTCACGCTCACTGAACCACCGGAATAATAAAGCACAGAATACCTTCCAATGTCAAGAACCAGCATGTGACTGCTCAGGCTCTATTCATCACTAGCAGTGCATATAATGCATGAAGTGAGAAGAGCAGAGCAAATCAAGAACAGAAATAAAAAAAATATGGGAAATAAGTATCTTCTGCTACATGATAGTTTAAATTTTAAGGGGGGGCAATCAAACAAAGTGGCCAGTAAAAGTAATTTTTCACCAGTAATTGTCACAAATATGCTCATTCTGCATCATTTCATAAAAAAGAAAACAAAAAAAAAAAAAAGCTTTCTGTACCTAAATGTTCAAAACTCACCCAAGCTAAAAGTAACCTATATACATCTGTGTATTCTGTTTATATTGGACTGAAGTTCTTTGGTGCTTTGAGACTCCATTATGTTGCATTTGGCTTCCATTATATTGTTTTTAAAGCTTTTTGGAATTTATTTTAGATCTTTTGAGACCTCTAACCATTCCCTGGCTAGAAGACAAGGTTTCAGACTGTTCAGTTTCTGTCAGAGCTTCTCATTTCTTATAGAAATTCTTTGTGCATTTAACTGAGACCTAATGTTCTTTGATTCCAAGCATTGCATCATTAACAAGCCTTGTTTTTCTTTTTGCCAGTATTTACTACTCATCTAGAAATAGTGTCATTTCTCAATAAAAAACAGTTTCAATTTTAGTTGGTTTGTTCTTTCTGGCTTTCCTGAGTAAATAGTCCCCAGATTATAATTATTTGATTGTATTATTTTCGATTAATAATGCTATGGTATGCTTTTCTTCATTTTATTTTAAATGCTCACGGAAGGAGAGAAAATATGGATGGACTCTTAACCATATGATTGTTTCACAGCTTTCATCAATGTTTCCTCTAGGAAATTTAATAGGTCATGGAAAATAAATTGTCAGAATGAGACAGACCATACCATATGAAAGACCCTGTTGCGGAAGTAAATTAATATATAGCTTCTCTGAAATTATCAAGGCCAATTCAAGGAATGGTGTGTAAGGAGATCAAACAAAGGCTTCCTTGCCATCCACTGTATTATTTTATTTGCTGATCTCTTGAGGAATCTAAGTTTGCATAACTGGAACACCAAAGAGGTAAAAGCAGTTATTCCTGGAAACAATGCAGAGCTTTCTTTAACTTATTATTTCTTACTGCGTCCAAGTTCTATTGGTTGGTGATTTTTTTGCATCACGTTGTCTCTTTGAATTTGTATCTACTTTGTCAAACATGTTAAACAACTGGAGGAAAGAAAATTAAATTTAAGTAACCTGAGTGATGCAAATTAGATGGTGGCTAAGCTGCATCATTCACCTAAAACCTTCTTACCCCCACACTTCTATTGTTTTCATTGCGATAATAAACTCGGGCGTTTTGTGTGTATCAGCAGGAAATAAGTCTCTCTCTTTGCACAATGGCTGTGGCAAGTTTGGTGCACCACGCAGTGTTAGGTCTCTACCAGTTCTTCTTTAGGATGATGTGCACTATCTATCCATGGATACAGCAGCAGCAGTACCAATGTCCTGCCTGTGCCTCTTGAACCTAAGTTTTCCAGCTGAAGATTCATGGAGTTTTTCTCCTGTGAATTTCCTAAAATGGAGCACAAGTATTTACATTAAGAACTCATTCAAAGGCTGGAAGGCTTGGACAGATGTAAGAGACATTTCCTTTGATACCCACTACTTTAGGTCTAAAGGCACAAAACCAGTTGGGAATTAGCAACTTAGGAGCAGCTGACCTGTGACAGTGATTCATGTTCTGTAACCCATGGCAATTCAAAATTTATCAGTTGTGCTTACTCACCTCATTTGCCACACTTGAAATTTATTTGTGCTTCCCCACAGCCATCTCTGAACTCGGTAGGACTAGCTATGAAAACATTAATTACTTGGTGACAAAAAATATTTGTTGGCTCAAATCTACAGCTGCTACTTGTGCTAGGAAACTTCATCATGTAGCACCAGATATGGTGCTGTCTTGATGTGCATCTGCTTTCAGTAGAAATAATCTCTTTAAACAGAGATTATGAATATATGTATTTACATCTCAGGCTTGTGTTGTTTTACAAATCAGTGAAATATATGATCAGATACTTAATTGGGTGTGTGCACTGCTGAACAGGAAGCCTGTAATTATTTTATGGATAGCCCATGTAACAGTAGACTACATGACATGGATGACTGGGAATCAATGTTTCCATGTGGTTATATCAGTGCCAAGTATACAAGTTTAACGCAAATTGCAAGCTGAGACTGGCCATTATATGGCAGTTTTGAAATGAAGCATGAGCTAACTTTCTCAAGAGATAATGCAATGGTTTTGTGCTAACCAAACACACATCAGTGGCCAAAAGCAAACAAAATAAGGCGCTACAAATTAAGTGGAAAATATTAAACAGAAAGATCTCTCTACCAGCATATTTTTTTTAAGCATGAGATACTGGCCAGCCCCTAGAGTTTTATGAGAAAGGCAAAGTGCATTCATCCCTCCAAATTTACATTCCAGCAGAACCCCACAAGGCTCCCCCACAGCTGCAGTCTAGCACAACAGGTGGAAACCACGAAGGACATTATTTCACACCATGGCAACTTCTGCTCCCATGGTTTGCAGGGAAGGACCTTCCCTGTTTAATATCGAAACTGTGAACAAAGGGCAAAGCATGCAGTGTTGATGCTGATGACTCTCCAGGATATCCCATAACTAATAGCTGCCACAAACACTCTGATGAGAAGCCTTCTATATCATCTAAAGATTTGCTCATTTTCTCTCTGCTGCTATAATTTTAATGGGCTTCCAGCTACGGAGGTCCTGGCCATTTGCTCTTTCTGATCATTTCACTGACGCCAGGAGATGATGTACAACCCCTGAGACTGAAATGCTCCCCCAGCACCATGTGGATTTTCCATTGGAGAGCATTAGCTTCACTCAATATTTCAGAGCCAGCACCTGATACAACATGACTTGCTGCTATGTAAGTGCCATACACAAAAATTTGCTATTACCTGCACATAAGAACCTGCATTTCCAAAACATCTTTTCTTATTCATACTTTCAGCAAAGCATTTCCAAATACTTACCATAATTATTTTCTTCCCTATGATCCTCTATTATGATCTCTTGAAAATTGTTGCACATTTGTTCTCCATTCTAAAGAGCAGAACAATTTGCCCAAACTCTGATAAAACAGCAATGACCAAGATATTCCAGAGATTCCAGACATGGTTTTATTTACCTAATATCCTCCGTTTACATTATGACTCCAAGATTTTCTGCAGACATTGATCACTATTCTTTTAATTATTATTTTTTGTGAGTGTTTGAGGCATTTTTTTACACCGTTGCTTACCTTTTTGTGAGGGTTTGAGGCATTTTTGTATGCTGCTGCTTGCAAAGCTGCTCCTAGGAAAGCAAGTTCTAGCACAGTGCTCATCATACACATATTTATCACCCCAATCTCTGCAACCAGAGCTTGTTATACTTTCCTTGACATTTTCTGGTATGCTTTTTGACATCTGCTTGCAAATTCCTACAGCTGTTTCAGTCCTGATATTCACTTGTTTTATCTAATGCTGTTTTCACAGTCTAGATATGCAGGCTCATTGCATTCCTTCAAGCCTTGTCTGCTCAGTCATACAGGGATAGTCAGTCCTGAAGGCTTTCTTGTTACTCAGCCCCAAAATCTTTACAGAGCCTCTTGGGAACAATGTGCTTAGGTTCTCAGGTATTTAAACATTACAGTACTTTTCCTCAAAAAACAATCAAAAAACCCCAAATCAAAACAAACAATAAACCAACAACAAAAAACGTGTCAACTGTTTTAGACATCCTCTGTGGTTGTCTAAGGACAGAAGCAGTAAAGTTCTGATTTCCTACATAAATCTGACAATGTCATGGCATAATGGCAAAGTAGGAGGAATGCTAAAAGGTCCCTTTGCAATGTAAGCAGGTGGATCAAGGTGGGTTTTTGTGTCCTGTGCCATTAATTGTTGTCAAAAATGACCATTTCAAGCCATGGAAAACTCTAGCAAGTGTTCAAGTCTTTCTGTCATCTCATGAATCAGATATCCTTTTTAGCCAATTTAGTTCACTATAATTTAAGATATTTGAACGCTTTACAGGGGTTTTTTTTTCCATTATTGTGCAGGTCTGTGTACTTTGTGCAAAACAGAAAGACAGAAATGTATGTCTAAGCACAACATATATGTATACAAATATTAGAATGCTAACAAGTAAAATCTTTGATATTTTGGCTAATTCTTCTCACACGATTCTCAAATACACTGAAGAATTAAGCTATGGAGCATCACACTCAGATAAACAATTCACAGCAAATGTTTTGACAAATCTGCTGCCTTTTATGCTTGAGGAGATGTGTCTGTGAAGAGGTTTTGGTTTGTTTCTCATTCATTATGGAAAATTGTTCAGCCATGATGTCTACAGAAGAAAAGCCTCACCCCATGAATCCTTTACTTGTGAAAATTGCTAATGTTTACAGTTTTCTTAATAACCACAAACACCATAACTGACCACAAAGTATTGCACCTTTTTGCAGAACAGGAGGATGGGTTGATAAGTAATTTTTTGTCAACATACATATGATACAGAAATAAATGTATGTGAAATTCTGTGATGCTGCTTGCACATTTATGCAAATATATATTTGTGAGCTAGCTTCTATCATTCATGCAAATTCTTAAAAACCCATGAGCACATAAACAAGATTTTTGAGAATACCATAAATCCAAATTCAGTTTTTTTTGTTTTAAGAAAAAGTCAGATATTTACATATCTAAACCACCATAGACCCTGAACTAGATTCTGTAGTTTCTGGTATCATTACTATCAATTTAGACTAATATAATTGAGGTTACTGTTGGCTGATAGACCAAAAAAAAAAATCAATAGTATTGTATTTTTGGTATTTTTAGATATTTTGTTACATCAAGTACTTACAGAACACTGGTGGGCTGAAATTAAATTATTGATACACACTCATCCTTAAAGAAAAGCAGAAAGTCAACTGCTGTTAACTATTGTGAGGAAATCATGTAACATGTTAACTAGAGATCACTGTTTTCCATTAATATATTAATGTACAGATGAGATTGACATAGCTCTGCACAGTGAACACTACATTTGTTTCCTTTTTTCTCTTTGTTCTAGTATTGCTATTTGACATTGATCATAAAAGGTTTACTAAAACAATCTTGATAAGTTTAGATTTTATAATATTATATGTTTTAGATATTTAATATCTAATTATTTGTTGCTAACTTAGTCATTAGATAACTGTAAAACATAATATTTCAATTATTCTTTTAACATCTGTGGTTTTGAAAGGGAGTATCTCGTGTAGTCTGTAAAATTCTTTGGCTTTTTGTGTCCCTTGAAAAATCTACCAGTATCACACGTTTTCTTGATTTATCACTTTACTCTCAGTAAATTTAAAGAAGCTCATGTTCAGAACTCGTGTTTGTTGTTCTTCTGAGGAATTCCCACTACCTACACAGGGCAAATTCCTGGACCAGACTGAGCTGCAAACAAGATGACTTCAGGCAAGGGCTAAAGAGGCTGATCCACTTACTGTTCTTTGTTTTATTAGGATTCATCTGAACTCCCATGAATTTCTCACAATCTCTTCTAAGGGGAACACATCTCCAATAATGGCTGTGCTATAGTCACTCTTTGAAACTCAGTGTTCAAAAGGGATGAAAATTAGAATGAACTCATCTGGTTTTCTTGATTACACTCATTTTTTCCCTCAGATACTGAGAGAAGATCTCAATTTAAAGGTAGGTTCAGCAACAACTTGATAGAATATCATGGAATAGACAACTACTGGTTTTTGATGCATAAAATTCAAAAGCATAAGCTGTTGGAAGTAAGAGTACTGTGAAGTGTGTAAGCTATCTTGCAAGGTTTTAATTTCTGCAAGTGCTTCTGCAGATCAGCAGCATTTTTAATTGAAAAAAAAGAATTTTCACTTTCCCTATCAAAACTTGCAAGTGATATGAGAACTTGGCCCTATATTCTACACATATAATTATTTATTTATGTATCTACATTTGTATGCAATACTACATTTCTCTCCTTTGCAGAGGCATTTAAAAAACCATCTTCTTTTTTTCTTTTTCTTGTAGAAACATTTTCAATATATAGAAGAACATTATATATATTTCAATATATAGAAGAACATTATTTCATAATGACAAAAATTTTTACAGTATGAGTAAAGTATCTGTAAGTGATGATGGTACAAATCTTACAGTTAGAGGTGGAGGAGGTCAAATGAAGACCTGGTTTTCTACAGAAACTGTTGTCTCCTTAGGTCTGTAAACATTGAGCAAAAATACTTTCCTTCCTGAGGTGAAACCAGTCACTTCCAGCAGTTGCCAAGATATCATTAATAATCATACGTGCAATAAATAACAAAATCTGACTTAGCTTCTGAGAGATATATGGCTTCTAATTGCAGCAACAAATCACTGTGTCTGTATGAAAATGATCATTACTCCAGTTTGCACAAAAGCTGTTTTAACAACTGTATTCTTTATGGTTTAGCTCACCCTAATTAGCCTTCCAGATTCCTGAGGGAAATGTCTGCAGAGCATTTGACATTGTGATGTTTGATTTAGCAGGGGGAAGGTAAGTTTTGTTTATAAACCGAGAAAGCATAGGGTCACAAGCTTAGCTTTCAATTAGGTCACTCCTATTAATGGGGAAGGGAAGAAAATAGTCCTTTCAGGAAAATAGTTTGGAAGTATATTAATAATTAATCAGTTTGATATATATATATATATAAATGTTTTACAGATAGCTCTTTAATGGCGGGACCATCTTATTATCAACTGCATACACCTAAGTACACATGTGCATGCAAAAATATCGCTGCTACATTTATTTTTTCTGCTATCTCTACATCAGTAAAGTTTTTCTCACTGACCTGCCCTATTAA
>VWZV01011159.1:28207-76999 GCA_013397155.1 Irena cyanogastra
TAAAAAGCTTTCCTACTGGCTCATTGAAATTGCATCCTGCCCTTTTTATTCTCTTAAGTTTTATAGAGAACCTAGAAACCTTTATGAAGCTATAGATTCTGCCATGATTGTGAGTTACCTGGTGTCCTAGTGTGGATTTAGACCTGTATTTGATACCCATGCAAGTAATATCCAGGAAATGGTGTGAGATAGCAGTGTTACTTGCTCAGGTGTTCCAACCATAAATCCATGTACCTGGTGTTTGCAAAACAGCTGTAATAGTCTAAACAGATGTAAAAATCAAAGAGAAATAATTTGGCAAGGTGTGTATCTGTAAATCAGCACTTTTCAAAAAAGAAATTACTAGATAAGGTTGCTGCTTTACTGCCTATTGCTCTTTACAAAATCGTATTTCCTAGAATAAAAAGAAATTATACATTTTCACTGCATGTCCTGACAGCTCCAGCAACAATGACAGCAGTTTTTGAAAATCCTTCTTAATAAGTTGGCACTCTAAAATGATGCTAAGAGCTTATGAACTAAGGAAATGTAGTACAGTCCACTTTGTTATTTGATTGAAATAAGTCCTTCTTTTGGAGACAGAGGGAGCATGTCATTTGAAAACATTTGTTGCATTTGTTTGACTACTGCCCTAAATAATTCTCGTGAGTTGACCCAATACCCACTTCTGACTCCTCCTTCTAGACCCTATAAGGTTTTACGCTTGTTTATTTTTATAAAGAACTGATGAAGATTTTGAAGAAGTCGTGTGTATTGTAACATTTTAATAACATACAGTTTTTTTAAAAGGTATGTGTTAAACACCACAGCATATAGAAACATTGTTCTTGTTCCTTTCTTCTTATTGAAGGTGGAAGCACCTTTGTTATTTAGGGAGAGTGTATCTATTGGAGGAAGATTGTGATGCAATTGAAATGGAACCATTGGTGTCCTTCGCATAACAATTATGGATTCATTTAATAGGTGTTCCTTTCTCCCCCCTGCTGTATTATGAAGTGACACAGAAATGCAGATTAAGTGGATCACTCACTGCTCTGGAGAGGTAGTTCTGGTCATATCTTTGGTGTAGTTTTTTGAAATACACAACTTATTCACCCAGGGAAACTGTGATAACTTGTAAATTGGTATGTCTATTGTAGTGAAAGGCATAAATCTTGCTGTTGGGGAGAGAGATGTAGGTAGGCTTGAGAGAGTATCTGAGCTAGAATTTACTCCTGAGAGCTGAGACTGAATCAACAAGCACTTCAGCATGCATATAAGTCCCTTTGAAGCCAGCCAGATTCAATACATACTTAAGTGCTTTGCTAAATAAAGGTGGGAACAAGTACGTTTAGCTTTTAGCAAACGCTAAAGGAGTCTTTTGTAAACCAGAGCCCAAGTCCCTAAAAATGAGAAAAAAAAATTATACACACATGCACTGGCACCATAAGCTAGTCAGCTTATGGATAGTAAGTTTTTCCACAACAGAATCAGCAGGAATTATTATTAAACACAGTCATGTTGACAATGCATAGTGTGGGGCTGTGGAAAGTGGAAAACTGTCTTCTGCTCACCAGTCTGCTCAGAGGAGATGAGGCTCCCCAGCAGCAAAGCAAAGATAGAGGCTACAAAATGAAACTGATAAGTAAAAACGGATGCCAATAAAAATCCAGATGCTTTCTGAAGCACGTTTACATGAAACTGGAAACCATGTTGATTACTAAAAATTTTCTTTTTCCTTTACTTGGGCCTTCTAAGTCATTACTATATTTCAAGGTGTGCAAAGAAAATCTGAGTGTTGATGCTAGTCTGCAATGCTCTGGATAATGCCCTTACTTGTCCTTTTCTTGTTCTTTTGTATGTCAGCAACTATTGACCTCAACATTCACTTTTTATGAGCTATATAAAATATTAATAAATGATGAGTAAAAAATGTTGTGGCACATGATAAAATCAGCCATATTACAAATACAATGTTCACTTCTGAGATTGCCAGCTATTTTTACATTCACCACTCTAAGTGTTTAAACACAGTAATGCTTTAAATGAAATAGACACGAAAATCCATTAACAGCTCGGGTTTTGATAGAAAGGGGTAAGAGTGTTGGTTTTGTACTCAGGACTGGTAAAACATGAGAGAGGAAAATACAGATATTTTCTTAGTGAAAATTACAAGGACAGACACTATGCTCTATTTATATTCTATAAATAAAATATTTAAGGAAATTAAGTCAAAGGAATAACTAGATTTTATATTTGAGCAAAAACAGACTGGAGAGATGAAGAAAAGATTTTACAAAATATTCCCTTTTTGAGAGAAAAATCTTATTCATGTCATGTGTTAGTTTCTGGTTTTGGATTTTTTTTTCCTTAACAGAAGTAACAGCATCTCTGTGGGAAATGCACTATCTCCAACAAAGTAAATCTGAAGACCCACTAAGGCTGAGCCCAACACGGTCTTGCTGTAAACTGTGTGTCTCAGAGACTGTCAACAAGGGTATGTTCTGCAAAAATCTGAAGGTTTTGTGCTATGGCTAGCCTTCCTACAGGATCTGGATAGAGGCAAATAGTACTTGTTTTACATCTGGGGGTTAACTTTAAAGATCGGAAAGCTTGTATATCTTATTTCAATCTGACCTCCTTCCACAGCTCAGTTTAGGAATCTGTTAAAAACAAAAGATGTGCATGACTGTGTATTTTGTTACACTAGCTGTGGCCAAACTGGGCTGCTTTGGCTACTGGGCTGCCTGCAGAGGGGCCAACAGCATATGTCCCTACTGGGACCCAGAGGCAGAGATAGCTGTGATGATCCCTGGACATCCAGGTGCACATTATCACAAATTTGTAAGGAAAAGTCCATCTTCCTTGCCAGAACTGTCTGTTTGTTTCACATCTCACCTCTTAACATGTCTCTTCTTGCCAGGCAAGCCTGCCTCCTTAACTCATGACCTCTAGCTCAAGAGAGAGAGAGAGAGGCAGCAGTCATGAAACAAAAGGAGCTTTTTTCCTCCGACATGAAGGAGTCAGATATACACTCTGGTCAGAGATACCTGAGGGAAAGGAATCTTGGCTTTCTGTCCCTTCACACTAGGAGGGAGAGGTAATGTTTAGATCCGCAAATGCATTTCTACTCTTTTTGCCTATCCATAGCTGCTGGAGGCAGAGGGACACAGGCAGAAGTTCTGTGGGACACTCCTACCTCTTTCTCACAGCAGAGATGGAATCAGGTGCATCAGACAGGTTTATGAGCTTATAATATTCTGCTGCTGCCAGGCAGTGTCTGAAATTCTTCACAGTGGAACAATTTGGGATGTTTACTCAGTGATCATTCTGTGGGAAATTTTTCCATGAGATAATATTGACTTAAGTGTACAATTCACCTTCTTTTTTCATTTGTTCAGGAGGGATGATAGCTTTCTTTAAAATGATGAGGGACAGAGCAGATACCACTTGTGTACAAGTGGGTCGCTACGGCTGGGACTAAGTGCAGAGTCCCAGGTCCATTCGTGTGCTGCCGCTGAGCCCCTGCTCCATGCCAGGCAGAGATGCAGGTCATCTCTACCACTGGTTTAAACTACTAGTGTAAAAAAGCTCCAGCGCATGCCTCAGAAGACTGCAAGGGTGCATTTTGTCCCTCGCAGGATGACTGAAGGACTGGGATCTGGCAAAGGGTCATGCCCAAAGCAGACATACATCATGAAACAGACATACACACTGAAAATCCATATGCTTTCATTATGGATAGTTGCAGTCTGAAGTTGCTACATTGTTGCTGGTTAAATTTTGTGACAATTTTTTCTGAGATCACAAAGTGTCTTGATAACCTTTTGTGTGGGAAAATGATCAATGCTGTAGTTAATTAAGTAAAAAAAAAAATAGAAGTAACACAGTGTGGCTAAGTTTAGGCACCTAAACCCACATACAGGTTCCTAAAATTAAGTCTGGTTCTCAGAAAGTCATAATTTTTTAAGAATGAAGCTAGTAATTTGGATGGCTAGATGTAAATTGAGGTCTCTGACTTTAGCTGCTTGTGAAGCAGCATTTTTGACTTAAACCCAAGCCTTTCTGCCTTTGGAGAATACATCCTTGCTGGAAATGCTAGAAATTTGTACATATAGTGTATTACAGATGTGTTCTGTTTTTCATTTCTCCACAAAGAAACAATGATTTGAAAAAAGAGTCTGGGAGGTTTTATAAAGTAGAAGATAATTAATGTAAATCAGTCCCTAGAAAAAATACAAGCTTATTTTCACATTTGCTTGGGATTAAGCTGCTTTCACAAAGTGCTTCCACGTGTATGCTAATTAGTTTTATAACAAAACCAACCATTCCACAACGAGGAGTGAAGACAAAAGTCTTATGAACCATGCCGTATTCAATCAACATTTATCTCCCTGTTCCAGGCTAGCAGGATTCCCTTCAGGGTTAGGTCTTGCTGAGCACTACAGACCCCCAGCGCTCAGCACCTGACCAAGCCAAGAGACCTCTGGGTGCTTGAGAGTGGGTAAGAAACCTCCTTGGATATGATTATTGTCAGGGGGAAATGGTGTATTTTAACTTGTTTTGGGTTATTTTTTTCAGTATTTACTGCATTTCTGATCCTGGGACCTGCTCCTATGTGAGTTGACAGCTCTCTATGTCAGCTGTAAGGTATGTTCTTATAAGCACACACAAGCCCAACCTTCAATTTTTGCTGGATTTGTTTGCATATACCATAAATGAAACCTGATGGGATATCACTCTAGTATCTTGGATGTATAGCTGATTCTAAGGATGAAGCCAACTGAGAATTTGATGTCAAAGGATTGGAAGAGCTGCAAAAAAATAGTGTAGCCCATTCTGCTGACAGCAGCAGGGAAGACACAATAGTCTTGCTCTTGTTCCTGCCTAGTTTTGCTCTGCCAATACAACAACTTATGTGTGTTTACTGTAAACTGGCTCTCTAAAATGGCTAATGTTAAAGATATCCTCTTTTCTGAAGGGGTAATGAAAGGGAATTTCTACTCAGAAGTCAGCACATAATCTAATGGAGCCCTTGGAAAGATGAGACGCTCTCACAGTCCAATGTGGTCTCATAGTCATACCCATAAGGGCACTTTTTCTTGTGCCCTTTGTTACTCTCCAAACTTCTGGTTCCTTCATAACCTGAGCTCCCATCCAATATGTTTCAAACTAAGAGTTTCCTTAATAGAAAAGAGAACATGGGGTCAACTGATGAGTGTGATCTACAGATGGGCTACACACCTACTCAGGAACAAGAGTTATTGCTATCACATAATTTCTGCTTTCTCAGAGTTTTTGTTTTGGTCTTTTTAGAGACGCCACTCTTTGAAGTACCAAAGTAATACAGTTCTCTCAGAGCCAGGAGGGACTACACTGCTTTCTGTGGACTACAAAAAAAGAAACTATGATGCAGCTTTTTTCATACTGTTTGGTATGTCACACTCATTAACTGCAAATTTAAGGTCATATATGAGACCTACATCTGCATTCCACCCCCCAAATGCATCTGATTTCTCTGTTCAGCATGCATAGAACATAATACTGTTTAGATATTTTGATGAAAGTTAATAATTATTAAGAAATCTCATCCAAAAATTGCTGTATACACAAATCATATTTTGTGTACAGATCAGAGTGTGTGATTTCTTTACAGAGTGAAAGATGATTCTGCTTCATCAGACATCACTGATACTGCTAATTCTGAACTTCAGCGGATGCTGCATTACACAGCCACTTTGGGTTTTGTTATCAAGGCAATTTCTTCTGCAGTGTTTCAGCTGCCTTTCTGCTTTTGGTGGCTGATAATCTTTGTTGTCAGTGCCTGGGTAGATGTATTATTTCCATCAGCAAAGCCTCTCTGCCATAAGCATCAGAGTCTTTTAGAGAAGCTATTATGTTCTGGGAGATGTTCCTGGATATACTCGTAAAATCTCACATAGACCTGGTCCTAGAGGTGGCTGCATCTTACCAAAAATAAATTTGCTACCAAATACTGAAGACTGCAAAGGTAAATGGAAAGTGTGCTGCGGCTCACTTTTGCTAGTTCAAGACTGAAGGATGTCCTGGGTGGAAAGGTATCAATAACAGCATGCTTAACTCCTTGAGATTTGTTTTGTGATTAATCCAGTGTGCATCCACTTCATGCAACTTCTCAGATGCCAAACTGAGGTCATTTATTAGAAGGATGCATGGCTGGGAAAATTGCTAGATGATGAAAACTTGATGATCTGTGCTTTTTGTAATGATAAGAGACTGTAGACATGAGGGTTAGGTCAAATAAAATTTTAAATCACAGTACTTCCATCTGCAGAAATTTTTACAGAGGATTTGTGAGAGGAAAGGTGGAAGAGAAACTTTTTGAAGCTGCAACAGACTGCAGTAAGGGGTCAGTGTTTGGTTAGGGTCATGTTTAAACAATGGGATACACTTGTCTCTGCACTGTATAACAAATAATGTTTGTGTAATTAAAATTATGTTTTTAACTGCACGTATTTCTGTATTAAGCCCTTTCTCTTTCTGAAACAAAAGCAGCTTTTCTTTCTGTCCCTTAAGCTACTTCCAAAGCAGTGCAAATCAGGGCCAATGGAGCACAAATCTAAAGGAATAGGGAGCGGGATACACAGCTGCAAACTGTTTGTGCATAGCTACGTAGATGTAGCTTTTTCAGGGTGTGGAATTTGAGGAGGAGGGCAGAAACCAGTTACAGCCCCCACCAAACTTGAGCTTGTAATATGAAATCGGAAGTACCTTTGCACAAGAGCAGGAGTGTTCCTCAGGGATCTGAGTGCATCCCAGTGCAGTACTTTCATTTGGAATAATTCATTGTATAGCAGTACCACTTCCGCATAGAAGCACCTCTTAAGGCGAAATGAATATGTCCTCTTAGCTGCCTCCTGGTAAATCATCTATCTTCTACATTAAAGACCAAATTATCTCTTCTGCTGGATCAACATAGCAAAAATGGGTGAACTACTTACTTTATTGTGCACAGGCAAAAGTACACCAGAATAAAACATATTTTTAAAAAATAGTGTCTTCATGGTTTCATTTTAGTTTTTTTCTTCTTTTTATTTATTTTTTTTTTTTTTTACAGGAATGGATTCTACTTGCAGAAGACAAGAGAAAATCCACCACCTGAAAAATTCAACACTCAAGGTGTAGAATTTTCTGAGATATCCTGGAGGAATTTTTTTTTTAAGAGTACTAGGCTCGGTGGAGAAGTTGATGTGATTTCATAGCACAGTAGGAATCCTATCACAATTTAGAATGGTATTTGATGTTACATTTGGTATCAGAAACAGCTGGATTAGGACAGACTCGACCTTGGAAGAGATCAGCCAAGCAACGTCTTAAGGGTGCATCTTCAGAGTGGTGTCTCATGATTTAGCCACATGACTCCTATTACTTTAAATCACTGATTTACTAGGTACCACTCTAAAATAGTACTCCCAGAGTCTCTTTCTTAAAGAGCCACATGGAGCATTTACATTGAACGAATCTGAAACCCCCTTATAGCACTATCTGCCTTAACTCACTCCTAAAATTTTGAACTACTGCCCTTCATTAATTAATTGAAAAATCTTGTGTGACTGTTTTGCATCCTGCCATTTATATTTGAATTTATTATCTAGGCTTCAAATAAGACTTAATCAGAAATGTGGAGTTACATATTTTTCCATTTGGCTTTATTCAATGTACATTTCACAAATTTTAGATACATGTTGTGAGCATTACTAACAAGATGGTGGATACTTGAACATCTTTCTGAGCATAACTAAGGCAGAAGATAAGTAAATGTGACTATTTAAATGGAACAACCATTTTAATTTTTTTTTCCAGTGTGTAACAATTAAAACATCTAAACCTAAGTCTTCTATTTCAGTGTAAACTGTCCTATCCATTTTAAACTAATAATACATTCAACTGCTTGACACATCAGCTGGAATGATTAAATTATGTAGCAGTAGAGATATCTCTGGAAACAATGACAGGCGAGACAAACCTACCAAAAGTTATTTGAAATGGTGGAGGGGAGAAGTATTTTTAAATGTCGAGACATCAGCATCAGTCTCACCATTGTGAAATACAGCTTCAAGTTTATAAGATTTGCCATTCTACCACCATTTCTTGTCTTCAGTGCAGTCTTTTCAAATCTGCTTGGACTGAGAGGTGTGTGTTTGTAGATGTGAATATGCATATATATATATGTGAGTACGTGGAATGACTAAGCTCTTGCATATCTTGTTTTAGTAAAAGGATACTGAAGCAGTGTCCTGCATGTTCAGTGCTAGAACATTGTACCTAGTTTAAGTGGAAGCATATGGAAAGAGGAAGACCCCACCTGGAATGAATACGAGCCTGTGCTGTTAAGTGTATCATGGCGTTTTTTTTCTTTTGGGTCAGTCTATGGGGAAAGAAGGCCAGATGTAAAGACTATCATACTTACATTTCTCTCCTTTACAAAATTGTAGTTCAGAATTTCTTAGCTAATGAAGACCTACTGTGGTGGTTTTTTCAGCATTGTTTTCAGGGCACTTGAGTCTAGTCAGTGTCGGGACTGGGCTGTGAGTTTGAATGGCATTAGAAGTGGTCTCTGTGCTCCTTCATCCTCTTCTAATGCTGCTGTTGGGAGAAAGCCGAAGCCAGCTTTCTTCTCAGTACTTCATTAGTCTAGAAGCCAAGGGTACAGATCTATTTGAAGCTCATTACTTGTTAGAAGAGGTCACTGTGTTCTTTCTGTTACAGAAAGGCTGAGAAACGCACTCCCACAAAGTTATTGAGGTATTTGTAAGAACAGCTCTAGAGTCACCTAGAACCTGGTCAGGATACATCAAGAGTGCAAAGTCACCGAGGGTTAGCCCTGGGTACAGATGTTAGATCACAGAATCATAGAATCACAGAATCATTAAAATTGCAAAAGACTTTAAAAATCATTGAGGTCACTAGCACCATGGTGTTCACCATTAAACTAGAGTGCCACATTTACACAACTGTTGAAAACTTCTGGAGACGGTGACTTTACCACTTCCCTGGGCAGCCTATTTCAATGCTTGAGTCCCTTTCAGAGGAAAAAAAAATTATACCCAATCTAAAGCTTTTTCTGGCACATCCTGAGGCCTTCTTCTCTGGTTCTGTCACTTGGTCCCCGAGATAAGAGGCTGACCTCTACCTGGTTACTACCTCCTTCCACATAGATGTTGAGAGGGATTAGGTCTCCCTTGAGACTCCATTTCTCCAGGCTAAACAACCCAATTGCCTCAGTCACTCCTCATAAGTCTTGTGCTCTGAAGCCTGTGTTTTGCACCATTGGGTTTTTATCAGGGAAACATCAGGCAAAAAAACTGGGGTCAGCACATTAAGCTTTTTCATTCATCCCTTGAAGAACATCTTATGCTTTCATGTGCTGTTGGATGACTGCTGATGAAAGAACACATAAAGCAGGCGACACCCAGCAAGAAGCAGTTGCTGAGAGTATCAGTCCTGCTGAGGAAGATTCAGGAGGTGCAAGCTGTAAGCAAGCTGCCCTGCTACATAATTAGATGATCAGTGAGACTCATGGCTAAGTGCTAAAAGCACATTTCTGCTTCCTTCAGGGTCTGCCTAACCTTTCTTGCCTGATTCTCTGCTGGTTTTGGAGACACCAAAATGCATACCCTTTAGAAAGTTGGGTGTCTAGCCGCTTAAAACTTGAAATTTCTAGTAGAAAAGCCTTGAATTCCATTAGAGAATTAATTTCTCCAAGAGGCGGGGGTGATCAAAGCAGGGTTTTCCATGCTCAGTATTAAACATTATAGTTTCCTTTTCAGTGTGGAGCCTATTTTTGCACATCTTGATATATCCAGTGTTGAGAATCACAGGGTTCTAGAAAGACGTTTGGTCCTTGCGGAATTAAAAAGTAATTATTCCATTCATCTAATGGGACAGGAAGAGACAAGTCTGGTAATTCATTTCTTATACTTTTCACTGGTCTTCCTCTTCTGAGACAAAGGCAGAACCAGTTGTTTTTCCCCTCTGTGCAAGGCTCCATCTTAATCTAACAGCTGTTCAATAGCAACAACCTCCTGAAGACACAGTCCCCAAGACACTTCTTTCTTTGCAGAAAACCCATGTTTTCTCATTAAAGCACTAGCTATGACACATCCTCTGTTACTTTTCCAAATGAATCAAATTCAGCATTCACCAAACCTAAACCTATTAATTCTGTAACCAAATATAATTGCAAAAAAAAAAGTAATTTTGTTATTAATTGCTTATAGGGAATCAAAGGAAAACAAGAACTACATCAGAAAGAGACAACTTATCCATTACTGTCTAAATGCTGAACTTTCTTAATTTATTTCCAATAAGTATCAGAATGCTTTGGTTTCTAGCATTATTTTTAGAAAAAGGCAAACAAACAAATAAAAAATTCTCTCAAAACTTAAATAAGAGAAATTGAATAAGGCTTTAAGGAATTTTGAGTTACTAAAAAGGTCCCGGTATACACGATAAGAGAAAATGACTACTTCCCTGGAGTGCAAGTTATGTATTTAGTGGTTTCTCAACACAGAGGATATAGTCAATTAATCATGTCAGAAAACCTCTTTTAGTTTAGGTTTTTTGTCTAGCAAACCATGTAATTTAAACTAAAGATTTGTGCAATTATTTTTTTTTAGTGTTTGAGGGAATGTTGTGTTTCAGTGTCAGAAAAATCCATGATTACTTTTTTGTAAAAAAGTTTCATTTTGAATTAAAAAAAAAAAAGTTTCCCAAATTGAGATTCCATAGTATTCCCTTTGAAAACTGGAAAGAGTAAAAACCATGTGGTGGTTTTGAAAAGAAATATATTTCTTGGGCTCATTAACCTCTGTGTTTTCCCACAGGCCGACCTGACAAGTGACTGAAAAACCTGGGATCTGGGAGGCAGTGAATGTCCTTGGGACTGAGGAGCCAGAATTACAGAGCTCCCTTTCAGGAAAGCTGTTTGGAAGTGCATAAAAGCTATCACTGTTTAAGGCCAAGGGTTTTGTGGGTTGAAAGGAGTCCAGAATGTACTAACTTTTAGAATTATGTAATTCCATTAAGTTTATCACCAGGAAGTGAGGTGAATGCATTCCTGGGAGGAAGATGTGAGTAGTCTCCATAGATGTGAGTGCAGTAGGTCAGGAGGCTGAGTAGCCATACTGAAACCAAAGAAAATTTTAATATATCTATACATAGGTGCAAATATATAATTGATTAATTTTCGTGGCAGAAGGCATGTAACTATCAGAGAAGTGAGGCTCTGAAAGAGACTTCCAACTACACACAGAGGAGTTAAAAAATCTCTTGTGATGTTTCAGTGCCCTGGTTCTAAACATTTAATATGCCAGGAGAGGGGTTTGATGAACTGTGATAAACTCAATGAACCTTGCCCACCCTGTGTTCAAAACATTACCTCAGTTTCTCCAGCATTTTCCTGCAATGATTCTGTCAGATTTCTCAGTTGCTCTACTTACATGCCAACAGTGTGGGTGAGTCATACAAGCTTCTGACAGGTGTTGGTAGAGGGCCTTCAGTAGATATTGCCGCCTTCTGCACCACAGGAAGTAAATTCCACTGCAGAGTTAAGCAACTTAATGAAACTTTTCAGTTTCATAGTGGTAATTTTAAAGGCTACATGCAGTCAGGTGGAATTTGGTAGGGCTTGAGATCTGAATTCCATTACAAGTAAGCATGTAAATAGCGCAGATTTTACAAAATACTCCCTCAAAAAGGGAAATATTTAGCTGCTACAAAACTTTCATTATCATGACCTCTCTGTGCACAAATAGTGAGTGTCACACAAATCTGGGGACATGATAAAGAGCACTATCATCCTTCTCATTCCATGTGTTTTAGTTTACTTCTGTTGGAAATAAGTGTGTAAGAAGTGGAAAGCAGGGGTGGAGTCATTCTAGCTTGGGTTTGACTCAAGGTTTTGGAAAAAATTCCACAAGCCTCTTCTGCTTACATGTACCCAATGGAGATTCATTTTAGCAAGACATATCCTGGTATTTGTAAAGTTGTGATGTATTAAATTAGTTTCCTCCTGGGGAAATTGAAGAGACAATTGCATACCTTGGACATTTCTCTGAAAATATGAAATCATCAATTGTATCTGTGATACACCATGAAAGAGTTTCTAATTCCTGTATTAAAATAAGACCTTTATTGGACATTTCTTGCTGGCAAGAAATTATTTATTTAGTCATAATGCCACCGAGAGTGTCTTGCCATTAATTTAGGATTTTTAAGATGTCATAGTCTCTCCCTTTATGAACATTAAAAAACCTCAAGTGTGGAACAAAATTTCAATAAAGTAATGTAAAAACAAAGCTTGACTTCGTTTATGACAAAAAAGCCCCAGCTCTACACATTCATTTTAAGCTTTCAGAGGAGGAATGTTTCCAAAGGTGAGTTGCTTTAGTTTGCCAGTCAAGCCCAGAGGGAAAGTTTCACTTGCAACTACAGACCTAGGAATATTGGAAATATCAGAAGAACCTTAAGAATTACCCACCTACTTTCTTGAAAGTGTTTTTCATTCTTTTTAAAGCCTCTGCATGACAGACACCAGTGGAAAGAACTTTTTCATAATTTTATTTCCCTGTCCTCAATGCTTCATCTTTCTCTGGAGCACTCTGAAAATACTGGTCTTAAATGGAAGAGCACACTAAAATCCTTCCACTAATCTTGCTGTGTTCAATTTTCTGTTACGGCTTTTCCTGCCATCACAGTATTCCAAAATTTGACAAATAGCATTGATCAGGACTATGTGATGTTCTGTGGATATGCCAATATTTATATGCCCATAAATTCCTGGGAATATATTAAAGTAATCCATGAAGATAAGTAGTCAAAGCTGTCATAACAGCTCCACTTCAGCCCAAAATACCTATGATCACAGTGCTTCTGACTATTGTGTATTATTTGTAAAGTAATGAAAAATGTATTTCAAGTAAGAAAATCATGATTGTGGTCAGTATTTGGAGGTGCTTATTAAAGGGATATTTGTTTGTGTTGTATAGATAATGCCCTACTTTATGTTCATGAACCTTGATTGGAACCATAAACTTTTGCCACAAGAAAGCAAAATTGGCACCACTCCCACTGATGTCAGTGAAATGGATCTTTTGGAATGATATATATTCTTAAATGTTTGTTGGACACAGAACTTCCATGAGATTTGTACTGGGATTGTTTAAAATTGTTTAAAAGATGCTCCTTTAGGTCATGGAATACTTGCCTGCCATGCTAAATTCTTTAGGCTATTAATCATGTCCACTGCATTTTATCATGAAGTAATCACTTCCCTGATGCAGAAAAGGCCTAAGCAGTAATAAAAGGCAGAGAATATACTAAATACTTGTATGATGGTCTTTTTTCCCTGGACCTATGGTGATGGTAGATGAAAATCAATGAGTTCCAGCTATGAGCACTTTTAGAAAACTCTCCTCCTATGTCTGTGACAAGAAAGCAAAACAAGCACAGACTGTGTCCCAAGAGCTTTGGGCTGAAGCAGTACATGACCATCCTGGCTGTCTCCCTGAAAACTGGTGAGTAGAAGAGAAAGGACCACAACTTTCAGTAGCCAATGCTACCAAATATTTCTAAACTGCTGCTCATGCAAGATGAAGAAGAAATGAGTCAGCTAATTTATCACCATGTTGCTTTGTACGTTTCTGTGTTTCCCCTTTTGTGTTCACTGTTTTGTTCTTAGTAAAGGCTCTAGTCTGATATTATTCAAAAATCTGAAATTAAGAGATTAAATGAAACTCCATTAAAGTGCCCCAAGCCTTATCTGACAGCACTTTTCCTTCTCTGAAAACAGCATGGAAGTATTATGCTCTGCCCTAAATTAATCGATGTGTTACTTTTTTGCAAGACAACTCGTCTTGTGCATATCAGAGGTTTCTGTAGCCTAAAAAATGAACAATAAAAGGTTTATATGGTTTTGTACATATTTTCATGTTAATGTTTGCTCATACTAGGTCTAGACCAAATTCTTATCTGTAGTGTTCACAGGAGAGATGAATGGGAAAGATGGCAGTAGGTTTGATGAATCCATCGGTTCTTTTTTAAGCTGAAAATCCAGCCTTTGAAACAATTGAATGTAAGCTTGAGTCTTTAAATTTTACTTTGAATATATTAGAAGAGCTATCTGACTGCCTTCGATCACTGAGTCTTCTTCAGCATCACCTAATGATGCTCATAGCTCAGAGTAATACTGGTCATAACTTTTTTCTAATTTATTAGTTTTATAATTTATTTTCTTCATGATTTTCTTGGTGAAGGCTGTTGATTTCCCTGTATTGTAACATTTTTAAAGTGTCAATTTCAATTATATTTAGGACAAAACAAAAGTGAAAGACAGAATTGTGGTAATGAATTTTTCTGCTATGGCAGACACACCACTGAACACTTTGATTTTTTATTTCAACATGATTTTGTTTAGTGTGCATAGTAATAAGATGTTTATTGTGTGCTGAAACAATGAAAGTCACAACAAAATTTAAAAAAAAACCCAAATAAACAATCTTTTGTTAACCCAATTATTTTTTAAAAAATAAGTGTTTATGAAATGTACTAGAAATCTTGGTTAGTTGGAGGTTAGTTAGGCTAATGAGATTAGGACTAGTTGCTGAAACAAATGAAACACAGAATAATGTAGAGGATGCTTTTCTCCCATTCAAAATATGGGTGTCAGAGACTGAAATAGTTCATGCCTCAAATATTGATATAAATAAGCTACAACCAAAGAAGCCTCCCTGAAGATACCTGACTGGGACTTTGGACTGAAAGTTAAAGCGCAGAGATTAGATAAAGTGAAAAGCCCCTCTTCAATCACTGGAAACAAACAAGTAAACAAGGAAAATAATGTGAGCCAAACCCAGCACCTGTGCTAAGAATCATGTCTGGCTTGCTTCATGGTGGGGGAGCCCATAGCCCACAGACCCATTTGCTGGGAGCAGGTTTCCACAGATATCCCCTCTCAAGTGAGGTGGGGGGAGGAAGTTTTGGTGTGTTGTAACCTCTTCTCAGGGGCAGCGAACCCATCCTTCCTTACACAAACTGGCTATGGAACCTCCAACCCTGGGAATGCCACATCCCTGGGACATTCATGTGAAGGGCAGCTGAGGGGATGCCTTAATCCATCAAAGGCCCCCCAGGTGCCCCCCAGAGTCATTCCTGAGGCCTTGCACTGTAGGACTGCATGTGATCCAGCAAACCCAGAGTATGTTGTAAGAGACTATGGCAAATTCCCCTTCTGTCCCCCCAAACCCCAGGGAGGTGTCTGGATTTTCCTACCTGGCCTGAGTGTATATTAACCCACCAGATCCTCTGCTTTGCGAAGGGACCTTCACCACCAAGGAGAGGATCAATGGAACATCCTTGGGCTCCACAGTGGTTATATTTTCCTTATTCTGTTTCTGTCCTCCCCTCCACCTATTTTCTATTTCTTTCTCTCTCTGTCTCTCTGTGTCTCTCTCTCTCACTCACATTTACTATCAAATAAAACCCATACTTATTGTCACTGGCATATGTTCTTGTTTTCACCTTAATTCAGGCAGGGGCATTTCTAAGAACCTTAGTAACTGGATCATGACAACAGGTCAGATGACATGGTCAATGTTGGCAGTAGGCATGGGAGAAGAATGAAGCTGCATAGGCCAGAAAACCTCCAAGAAAACATAAAATATCTTTAACCCTCATGTAAAACATTGACTTGGTTTCATCTGTTACCTCTTGACAAGAAACCTTTGTGTTGGCATACTTTCTCTTCCATGTTACCAGTTATCTCAGAAGTGGCAGAGCAGGTTTTACCACTGCCATCTTTCCTCTGCCTGTTTGACATTCCCAAAGGAAGAGGTCTGTCCTGATTTGGCTTCTTATCTGGGAGCAGAGCTTATGCCTTTGGATTTAAAGAAAGAGCCTTCAATTGTGCTGCTTCTGCACTTGTGTCTTGCAGAAAAAAAATCGCTTAGTGCTGAGCTCACCATAGTTTTAAACTCAAAAGGTGTGGAAAACACTGATTTATTCATAAAATCTAATGTTCCACTGACTTCTCAGCTCTTTTAACTGCAAGTATTGGTTTAGTCCTTAAATGTTGGATGCTTCTCAATTCTGATTCAGAATTATAAACCTGATGTTGTTTTTCTGATAATGGAAAAAGCTGATGGAAAAGATACATTTAGTAGTGATTTATCGCATCAGTTTCCTAGTGTTCAGTATTTTCCCTACCATTTAATTTAGCTTGTGGCATATTGATTACTCAAAACACATATTCATGCAAATAGACTGCTACATATATATTAGAAAACAAGCTCCTCTGTAGAAAAAAACTGCACATTATGTACACACATTTAGTGTATGGAAAAGTTTAAACTGACTTCTGAATGTTCTGGTACCCTGACTGAAACACAAAAGTGACAAAAATATCTCATTCAGTGTCTCTCTGATATATATTTACCAGTGCTCTCAGTCCTTTGCTGAGTCTTGTGGTTTTTTCAATGTCCAAAGTCTTCTCATCTTCACTTCTTAAGAAATCTGCAATTTCCTGCTGCTCTCTCTATCAATGTGAGAAGGAAAGGAGCATCTGGTTGGGGAAAAATAGATAGCTTGATAGTCTTGCTGTATTTCTTAGGAAAGGCATTAAAATGTCATAGCAGTATGTGTATAATATGTACCCTTAGATGACCTGTCAGTTACGTAAAGGTTCATTTTGCAGAATAACAGGACTGTTGTTGTAGAAGCAACATTTTTTAAAATGTCATACATTATACTTAAACACCTGAAAGCTGAAGAAAGTCCTTGCACAGAAGTTTTCAATTTGTTACCTACAGAAAATGATGATTCATTATTCCTTACTGTTGCTCAGCATTATATTGTGAAGTCATGGGTTTGGAAGTTTTGGGGTTTTGGTTTTTTTTCGGGGGGGGGGNTGGTTGGGGAGCTCTTTTTGGTTTTGGTTTTTTGGGGTTTTTCTTGTTCATTTAACCTGTAAATTGCATGTAAAGTTGGGGCTTGTTTGGAAACATTTTGATACAGAATTTTGGCTTTGAGATGTAACAGCTTTTAGTTCTGAAACTGTTTAGGCATCATGGTGAAGGGCGCTTTTGATACAAGATTCTTACGATAAATGCAGTCTGCAATTCTTTCCAGAGGATGAACTTGTATTTCCTGTTTCACAATACTGTGGGTTGGAAACTGCCATCTAGACAAAGAGATTTATGTTGCTATTAAATGTTTTAGGTTTTTTGTGACTTAATGGTATTATTTTCTTTTCTTTACAAAGGAACATTAATGTTTTCTCTTCCATTTCCCATAAATGTGTGTACATTACTGATACTGAAAAGATACTGAAAAGAGAAAAAATAATCAAGGTCAGGACACTTTCGGCTTTTTTTTTAACTGACACTGATAGATCTTTCTTTATCCTATCTATTTTTCTTGAAATAGCTTCTGAAAAGTTGCATAGGGACATATTCTTTGCTTAAGAGCAAATACTTCTGCTTTTAAAATGGTGAAAGAATGGCATGGAGAGAAAAATTCCCCCCCTCATTTGAGCTCTAAACTCAACTGCCATTAGGACAGACTGTAGCCAAAAATAAATATTAATTTCTCTTTTCTTAAAAGCTTATAGATGTTACCATATTATCTTTAAATGTAAAGTGCTTAAATGTGTCTCTCTATCATGATAATCATCACTGTGTTTTTTACCATATTTTATGTAGAAAAGAAAATGCTGGGGAGTTTTAACAATGCTTTCCGTGAAATTTGCAAATTTTGGGTTGTCCTTCTGTACTATTTGCATGTGTGGGTTTTATACTGTTGGAGAGACCTATGCAGCCAAAGGAGGTCATACCTACAGATCAGGACTCTCAAATAAAGCCTGCTAGTAAACTGAGAAAAATCAGTAATAATGGTAAAAATGCACCAGCAGCATAAATTATACTATATTGTAAAAAAATAAGTTCATTGTTTGTATATTCATTAGACATGTCAAGTATTAGGGTTTGCTTATGTCACTCAGGAGATCAAATTGTCACATGGAAGCTATGAATGTAACAAGAAACCAGACCACACTGTATTGTCACATCACTGCAGCACTTTGAAGGCACTGCAGATATGTCTGACTGACATTGGCTTTACAATTAGCGACACAAATGAAGACTCATGCAATGTCTGCAGGAGAGATGTTGTGGTTTTTTTAAATTCTGGTGGATGTAGAAGAGGTTTGAGGGGGAGTAACATTTGGGACTTTTTCTTTAATTATGAAACCACACCAACATAAACAACCACATTCCTATTCCAACTGGTGCCCCACCAAAACCTTGCCCAGCCCTGGATCTATTAAGGAGATAACCAGTTTGGATGAACTGCTCAGAAACCTCTCTTCCCCTGTTTCAACTTTATGTACCTGGTTTTACAGTGTTATGATTAGTATTTCAGGGAGCACTTCATAAGATTTTTTTACTGCTTTTTTGTGCCTCGTGAATGACATATCTTCACTTCAAGGACAATTTTCCTACTGCCAAGCTGAGGATGTGGCATAGCAAGTATCACCTTCAGGAACAAGCAATGTAAGTATTATAATGAGACGGGTCTTTGCAGAGCCTGTAATTGGCGACAAGACATGGCATCTTCATATCAGACAGAGATATACAACACAGACTAATGAGGCTCAAACTTGAGAGCCTTCCAGGCACTACCAGACAGAAGAATGTCATATATTCTGCAGGTTGTTGCTGTGCCCAGAGCCTCCAATTTGCATCACAAAACCTTTAGGCAGGCCAGTTCCAGATAATCCAGGATAGAAACCTGCTTCTTACATGGATTATCAATACTATGGCCTGCAATCCATCATTCTTGATCCTCACTTTCATGGATGGCAGTAATAGTCATCTCAACTTGCAGATCTGTTCACTTTAATTGGGTTAGTTTAGTAACCCTCCTTGTATTAAAGTCAGCTTGGGAAGAGATGGCTGCAGTAGAAATTGGTTGCAGTAAGATTTAATTGTTGATCAAGAAATAAGAATTTAGTTATGTTAAGGAATCTTCACAGAGTTTGATGTCGAACAAATAATGAAATAAAATGAATAACAAAGAATTCTGCAAAGACACTGCCAAAACAATAAGGAATCTGATTGAAAGTTGGTTAACAAGTCTGTTTTTTTTCCTTTGGCGGAAGAAATTTGATGATTTACTGTTTTTATGTGATTTACATATTCTGAGTTTGGGTTTTGTGTGTTTTTAGAATTTTTTGGAAAAAACCCAACAACTTCTTTTTAAACAAAAAGCAAATTCAAATTTGAAGAATTTTTAGACAGATTTTTCCTATTTTAAAAATATCATAGATATTTTGAAATGTTAAAATAATGCATTGGATTGGGTCTTCTGTCTCCTCCCTCCTTCAGTGAGATATTTTAAGAAGGACTTCATGAAAAGGGTAGAAGGGAGACCCTAAGTATGCTGCACTGTAAGAAGTATTTGGTTTCATTTTTAGAAATTATCTCCCACACATGCCCCTGGCATGAATAAAGTTCTGTGGCAACTCTATTAGTTGATTAGTTGATTATAAGGTTTGATCACCAAAAAAATGGCAAAAGAAAGAAAATCAGATTTCCAAACACCATTTGGTGCCAGTTACGAAAACATTTGTTAAATTCCTTTCCATGCCTCAGCACAAATATTCCCAGGGCATGTCCTGCAAGTATATCCCTAGAGTGTTGTCAATTATATTTAAAATGCAATTTTTGACTGAAAACACTGGCTTTTCTTTTGTTTTGGTTTGTTCTTAAGAAGTAATGTTGCTGGAGTGACAATACCATGCCACAAGCACAAGAGGAGCCTGCCAGGCAGCAAAACACTGTGCTGAATTGCTAATAGTGACTAAATAATGCTGCAAGCTTAGCCTGTAGATTTCCTTTGCTCTGACATTGGTCTTTCAGCTAACAATTCAAAAGGATTACAGCTGAAACCAATGTTATTTTTTCATGGGCAGTTTCATGGGCAAACTATTGAATATCTTACTTTATCTAATACACAGGTTCAGTCAAAAGAAGTAATACATCTGCCTTATCTTCCAGCTTAGCTGTCAGTTATCAATTTCCCTCCTTGGGGCTAACAGACTCAGATCTAACAATTCGTGTGTGTGTGTGTGTGTGTGTGCGTGTGTGTTGATGATAAAAATAATGACCAGAGAACTCACAGTCCTCTAAAAGGCCAGACTTGGAAATATATGTGGTAAATCCACATAATAAAAATCTCTTAGTCCTTCTACTGGAATCCAACTTATTTTAATTTTCTGTATGCATTTTAGGGTTTTGCTTTATTTTTCTGATCATGATTGCATTCTTGTCATCCAGCTTCTCTTATTTAAGGTATGATCCTTGTGCCCTGTAAGCTGTTTTTATCATCTGACCAACGGCAGATTTTATAAGAGTTCAATGTTCTTGGAGTATCTCATAATTTTTTAGAACAGAATGTTGACATTTTCATTTGAGATTTTCATTTAATTATTTCTCAGTATTTTTAATGGATTCTTTACAGGGAAGATGCAATCTCTTTTCTCACATCAGAAGCAGTAGAAATCCATTGGCCAAAAGGAACCTTGACCAAAAAGGTGTCATATTTCAAAGCTGAACCTACATTGAATGACTTCAAACGAGCTGTCAAAGTATTTGACATGTGAGCACTTATTGAAGCCGATATGTGAATGCTTGTTAAAGTAACAATGTGCTATCACCTTTACCTATTTGCGTGTCTACTCAAGTGGACAACATTCAGGTACAAACAAGAGGAGAACCAAAACATGTCAGAGCAGACACTGTAGCCAATGCCTTCAAAATTTTGAGTATTTATAACAGCTTCATTCTTGTATTTTTTTTAATGTTCCTGAAGGACTTTGAACGTTGAGTTCTTCATCCTATTGTATGGATGTTGTGTGAATGAAATGAAAATGCGTTGCAACCCCACACAGAAATTAGCAAGGGTGGTCAAGCTATGGTAAGGCCTGCATATCATGTCATAGGACATAGCTCCTGAGACCCTAAGATAGAACCAGAAGGGCGAAACCCTTCAGGAAAAATTATCCAGCTCTTCCTCAGATTGACCTGATAAACACTGCCAAAAACCTGCAGCTTTAAGCTGACGTAATTGTGGTCTTGATGGTGGGCTGTAAATTGGCCTATTTTGATATTTTACCATTATGTCAAAAAGATCCTGTAATGAGAATTTTAAGTTCTTGGCAACTCGAACTGGAATTTGATTATGAACAGCAATCTTAACTTTGTTAAATATGGATGATATTTACAAACATGCTTTTAACAGGACAGTTTCCATAATTAAATCACTGGCCAGGTGTCACGATCCTGTCCATGATGCCAATTTATGTCACGATCCGCAAAGCAGGACTCACGATGGCTCGTTTACGGATCTAAGAGCGCGACAGGCAATGCAAGGGGACTCTCAGTGCAATCACAGCAATGCACTTTATTGAAAACAATCATCAACGTTATGCGATAGAACGGAGAGGAAAGGAACCAAAGTATAGAGAGAAAATAGAGGGTAAGGGGGGATTTATAGCTACCAACGCCGAAGTCTTCGCAGCCGTCCACTGACGTAGTGTCTTCTGTCCGTTGGGGAGATCTCAAAGCCTTGGTTAACTCAGGGGGTCTATTATAGTCCTCTGTCAAGACGGGTGAACAGGTGAAACCACCGAGGGGAAACAGGTACAAACAGTCCATGATCTTTACAGTAAGCAAGAGCTATTGTTTTCTTGGTCCAGGCTACACACCTGCAGGAAATATCTCGCTTCAATCCGGCCAGTGCCCCCCCCCACAGCGTATTAGAGTTATGAGGATCTCAGTCTCAGTCCTCGGGAGGGGGCTTCAATCGCCATCCATCATGGTGGTTGTGAGGAAGATGAGGGATTTTCCGTGGGGGACCGCCAAAGTTAGTTCATTTGGCCAAGAGGTGGGGACAAGCCGCCCTTTGCCAGGCTCTGCTCAAGGCAGCGTACCTGCTCGAGGCAGTGTACCGTGGCACCACAGCAAACATAGCTGCAAACAATCACTTGGCGAGCATCCACCTCAACCAGGCCAGAACTTCTGTGTAAAGTCTTTTTGAGAGTTTTAGGGTTTTGAGGGTCTTTGCGATGATCGTGAGGCAAAAATGAGAGAAACTTCAGAAAGTCTCTTACACCAGGTTTTTAAAGAACATTAGACTCCATTGTATGCCCAAGATGCTTAGTTGGTTTGTGATAATTTGGCAGCCATTGCATTTCTCCACTGTTTCTGAAAATCAGTGACATAATTAAATAGCCATCTGTTTTTTAAATTTCTTTTCAGTTATAATTTGGATCTGATTTTTCTATTGTCCTGTTTTCTTCTCTTTTTAGTGCCTCAATAACTGTTAAATAAACACTGGCTTTGTTTTAGAAAACAACAAAACAGTTGGTTTGCTTTTCTAAGTGTGCTATACAATTGTTCACCTATAAAGGAATACATTTCTCTTTGCTAGCCAATGGCTTCTTAACAGCTGGTAATTCACACATGATGTAATGTGACGCTAGCCTGTTTTGTATGTATGGTCCTTTGGATTTCATCTACATCTCACTGAGGGTCAACATGGCTCTTATGACAGTTTACTTTATACAACTTCACAGTTGTATAGCTTCAAGTGTGCAAAGCAAATGAGAATTTGAACTGAAATTATGGAAAAATAAAACCTGCAGTGTAAGGCATTCCCTATGATGGTCCAATTTTACAGATTACAGTAATGCCTAAAATTTCATACTCTCAATTGTTTTTGTTTGTTTACTTATTTTCCCTCATTTTTGAGCTACTCAGTAGAGTTACGATGGGACAACCAGAGATTTTACTAGTCATAAGTTCTTTTATGTGCCACTTATTTTTCTGTCTGAGGAGTCAGGTCTGTTGAGCATGGTAAACAGCTGCAGAAAATGTCATGTTATTGGCAGCATGAATTTATTATTGGCAATTTTGAACTGGAAAACTTTTTAATACATTGTGCTTACAAACTGTCACCTGGGAGAGGTTTCAGGTAAAAGGTAGAACTGACTCTTTTGGCTCTAGGCTTGGTGTTTGTTTATTATTTGTCTCTGTTCCACAGAGTTCCACTTCTGAACTTGTGAATCTATCCAAAGGGCATTCACAGAGTATTTACCTCACAACAATTCTGTCAGAAGAAGGTGTTGGTTTACTGATTTGTATCATGACCTTTCTTTCTAGTCACATCATCAATCAATCAATCAATCAATCAGCCATTTATGCATGTTGTTAAAAAGACTGTCCTAGAAGCAAAGAATCCCCTTCCCCAGAAATGCAGAAATGAAGAGAAAACTAACTGATTTAGGACTATTTGTAAGATTTCTTTTCTTTTACACCTGTTTTCCCTGCAACAATAGAAAATACACTGTGGTAATCCAGAGACAGGAGAGGAAGAACCAGACAAATGGTGTCTTCAACACAGGTTTAAATGCCTAGACATCTGACCTCCAGAAGATTTCTCAGTCTTTCTTATTTATCCCTTAGATTAGTAGGAAAAAGGCAATTAAAAAAAAAAAAAAAGCCACTTTCATGTCATTGTACTTCTCTGCACATGCCAATTGTTACCAGCAACTCTAACCAGTGCTGGCAACAGGCTAACATGGAAAATATATAACTTTGGCAATTAGGAGAGGGACTCCCACTCTCGCTTTCTCCCATACAAGATGGTTTTTAACTATTTTCCGTTGTGGTAGTAGTGATGACAGATCAGGTAGGACATGTCCCTCTCAGGGTCGACTGATTCCTCTGGTTTTCTTCAGGCATTGGTGAAGATGTTTAGGGCTAGACAAAATGACCATGATAGCTCCCCTTGCTGAGAAAGGGTTTTTAACCACTGGATGGCTGAATAAAGGGTTTACATGTTTTGAAAGAAAAGTAAGGTGATTTATGATAGATTGAATCAATATGGCAGATTCACAAACATAATTGGATCCTTACGTAAGGAACTGAAACACCAGAAGAGCTTTTTCACATGGAGGATTGTCCCTTCCCAGTACCACTTCTTTGTGTATGATGTATGTCATCAGGTATGGCACCTGAGCCTTCTTTTCTGCTTATCTCGGGAATTTGATCATACAATATTTAGATTGCAGTGCTCTCCTTTGAGGCTATAAGTTACTTAGCACTGAAGCATTTGCTGTGTGGTGATTTTTTTTGGTTGCTTTAAAAAAAACAAACCAACTAACAAAAAACTACAAGGAAACCAAGTCTCGGCTCACACAGCCACTACTTGAAAGGGTATGAACTAAAGCTTGTGAAATTCTCAGCTCTTGGCAACTATATTAGTAGGCTCTGAGACTTAATGTAGAGGGTCTTCTGTCAACATACTTAACACATCAGGGACTGCATTCAAGGGATTAGAACTTTAACATAAAATTTTCCTACCCCCTGGCCTTCTTCTGTGAAAAGACACATTTTTGTGCCTTTTTAGGAGTACAAACAAGATTAAGGTAAGCAGCAAAAGGCAAAGTCATGATGGAATTTTATTCACTTATGGGAAATAAAATTCTAGTCTCAGTACTTTAGGCAGAGTTTTCCTACCTTTTAATAACAGTTATGGAAAAATGGCTTGGATAGTTATGCAATTGTAAATCTTTTAGGTATATTATAGATACTGTAGAAAAAACCTCAATTTTCAAACTTTTATTGGATTAATTTGGTTATTTAATGATGGTTTCCTAGACACACTCTCCTTCCTTTAAATTCTTTCTATTCCCAGTCTTTAATCAAAACCTGTTGGCACTCGAAACAAAGACTGCTGTGCAGACCCAGTGATCCAGATGAACTGTCTGTCCACAGGTTGATCATGGGGTGCCAGTACTCCTTGCCCTTGTTAAGTCCTATACTTCTCCTTTCAGAGAAAGGAAACAGGAGCAGACAGGTTCATAGGAATCACTCAACACTGCTTTCAAAGAGGTTCTGCATCAAAAGGAAGGAGCAAAGAGGAAGCATAAACAGAAGGAAAAAATATCTAATTTTTTTAGATATTTTTAGAAGGAAAAGGATATCTGAAAATGAATGAATTTCGGCGTTCTTCACAATAATCAGTAGTTAACAGACTATAGTAATCTCCCTCAACTAACCGAAGCTCCTGAAAGACCAATTCTGTTGAAAGCCTTTTATTGCTTCTCAACTTTCGCAATGTGCTGTTACTTCCTTTTTCTTGGAAATTTCAGATCCTTTGGAAAGACCCTTTGGAAAGCAGCTGGCTCATATTCTGTATAATTATGCTAATTTAATTGTTAATCTTACCATGTTTGGAGCTATCCTGGCCTTTTTGAATTTTGTGTGACATAGAAAGTCTGCTTCAATGCCTTTAGAGAAATAAGCTGAGCCCTAAACACATTCAAGACAGAGATAGAGAGAAATTCCTCTCTGATACTTCAAAGCATTCCACTTTTCCAAAATCCCCAGAAAAGAGTAATTTTACCATCCCTCAGGTCAAGAGTATATCTGTACATGAGAAAGAGATTCACTGAGACTCCTGTGTTGGCTGAACCGTAAGTCTCAGGATTTGCTAAACAGCAATACATGCTTACAGTCACCTACTTGTACTAAGGTCTGTTATCAAGATGATTTCAGCTTGATCACATCATGTTTGGATATTAGGAAAGAAATCTTCATTTGTGAGACACAGGTTGTCCAGAGAAGCAGTGGCTGTCCATCTCTGAAAGTTTGCAAGGCCAGGTGGCATGGGCTGGGAGAAATCTGGTCTGGTGGGAAGGCATGGCACACGGCAAGAGGTTGCAACTGGCCGAGCTTTAAGGTCCCTCCAACTCAATTCTTCTATCATTCTGTGATTTTGTCTGTTATAATTTGGAAGGGTTGCTCTGGAGGGCAGAACCAACAGTCTGTGTGTGAACAGGGCTCACTCAACTCATTTTTGGAGGTACAAACCTTTGGGAGATGGGCAAGCTGTCTCATGGGCTTGGGAGCAGCAAGTCAGGAGTAAGATTCCAGTTAATACAGTGTTTTCAGAGATGCTGAACTACAGGTCATTAAATATCCTTGTGCAGTCGTTTTTTTCGAAGGGACAACCTTAAAATAACCTTCTTTGATAAAAAATCACAACAACAAGGCTTTATTGTTCACCACAGTCAGTTCAACAGATAAAGAAAGTGGATCTTTACTTTCTCTAGTCAGATATGTTTGTCTGAGCACTGTCTTTTTCTAATCATAAACCTGTTCAAAATTCTATTGATTTCATTCCCATGTAGTGGAAGACTTCTGAAAGAAGCCCACGCAATATAAATATGGGTATGAGAGAAAAAGAAAATTTTGGTGGATAGAAATGGAAGAATGAAAAAAAAAAGTATGACCATTGCTTTCATATACACAGAAGAAAAATTTTGAAATTTTGAAAAATGCTTTTTTTTTCAGACAAAAGCATGGGCCAAAATTGTTGTTTTAAGCTAAGAATTTCTTAAGATTAGATCAAAATTAACCCAGATAGCATTGGTTTACCCTTTTCAGCCCGGAAACATTTACTGTTGAAAGCCATCTTACCCTTTCAATGTGATTGGAAACTCACATTTTTGATGACTTAATATTCTTCTGTATTCACTGTGCATGTTCAGTCTTCCCTCAAGCCTATTTTCATGGTTTTAAAAGTAAGAGGAAATGCAAAATGTACCCCATCACAGATTGCCATTATTTGGTGAGAGAGAGATGTTGTTATATCATAAATGTCTGAAAAATATTCTGAAATTTATATATTTTTGTGTAAAAAGGAAGACTCTAGGCAATTCACAAAGCCAAGACACATACTTAAATGCAGGTTAGCAGTAGTAAACCAAAAAGACTAACAACTTGCTCGCCTTCACACCACCTCCACCTTGAATAAGAAACTCAAAACAGATAATTTGAATTAATCAATCAAGAACCTAGTATACGAACAGCAGTGACAGAACACACAGACAAAGTGTATTGAATTAGTCAAGCACACTGCTGGAGTAGGATACAGTTTACACAGACTTTGCACAGCTTAGCTCTGGTTCCTGGATCTCTGAAAGAACCTGAGATTTTTGTAGATTTTACCACCACTATGAGGCCACTTCTCAATGAAGTGTGCTGGAGGACAGATTTACACTACAAATTCTAACTCTTTACACATATTAGGATTCAGACTTCCTGCTTTGCCCCAGCCTCTTGCATTCCCACTGGCATTTGTCCGTCAGATCTCAGCAGAAATAAAAAATTACTTCTGTAACTTGTCAGGAAAACTGTTCTTTCGAGAACATTATGCATTCAGTCTGAAAAGCTCTGATGAATTTGCTTAACATGACAACAGAAAGTTTTCAGATTTGAGTTTACTTTAGGATTATGAAGGTTTTTCATTTTGGGGTTTCTTTGGGGGGTTGGTTTAGTTTTTTCTGTTGTTGGTTTGGTTTTCTGTTTTTATTTTTGAAATGTGTTATAATGTTCACATTCCAGCTGTGCTAGAGAAAAGCAGAGTTTCATCAAGCCTTTCTGAAAAGACTGCACCATTTTGAAGATTGCTCATACCTCTTGTGCCTCTAACTTCCCATGTAATTTTCCTTCAACTTCTTAAGAAACACCTTTAATGCACAGTTCAACTCCATGCAATTTTGGTGGAGAAAGCAATCTAAGTCGACCAATTCCTGGTGTCAAAGGATCTTCACAGTTAAAGGTGAAAACCATCTGTGCTGTGATCTTTTTTCCTCTATCAGCTTCTACTTTAATCCCAAATGTAGTTTTCAAACCATAAGAGTTCCATAAATATTTTATTATTCACATTCCTAAAAAAATCTCTGTCAAGGCTAAATGTCACATCTATGGTTTGAATTTGTTCTGCTACATCCACTAGCACAAAAATGGAGATAGAGTTTAGAATGACATAAAACAGCAGGGGCACAGGCTGGAATAAAACCATCACTTCTGTGTTTGAGGAGCCACAAGGGGAAATGCGGGAGGCGATGAGTCACACAGTCAGGACAAGGAAGCAGAGGGAAAGCAAGCAGAGCAGTTGTACCAAGAGCTTACCCAGAACTATTATTTTCAGGATAAGTGAGGGAGCACAGAGCTGGCGGGGAGCAGTATGCATGTGTGGTATACTGTACTTCTGCTACCTAGAAAGCAGCAGTCACCCTAAGTCTCCACCTCTGTAGCAGTCAGTCTACTGTAGCAGCAAGACTTACAAAATTATTGCCAACAGTAAATACTACAGCTTACCTACAATAATTCTTATGGTTTTTAACAATTTTTCCTTCAAATATTGCAAGAACCTTAATACCCAAGCATATTCAACTGCAACCACAAAACCATTTTTGAACCAAGTATATAGAAACAGCATTGGTCAAGAATCTTAAATCATGATAAGTTTTAACAATCTGCAATTCAACAAGGATCTAGAATTTTCCACCACTGGAGAAATCTGTCTCTTTAATTTCTGGTGATTTGCAGACCACTGTGGTTTCCCCTATCAAAGTTTATGATTTTGGGCTTGAAAACTAAGCTCTTAGAAATCTGGTTCACATGAACACTCTGCTCTCTATGAACACACTGCTCTCCATATATCATCTATGATAAATTTAGAATTCTCACTACATTAATTCTCTGAATATGATTACATATATTTTATTATGTTTTGCAAAACAGAAAATTACTACCATACTTATAATGAAAGACAAAGGAACAGCTATTAATGGTCTAATGATTTACAGACCAACTTTTCTTCCAGACAAGAAGACTCCAAAATTGCATTACTATTCATTAAAACTTGCAAGTTCGTTAAAAACATAGTAGGATTTCTATAAGTCTTACTGAAAATTAGTGACTCCTAAGATTCAAATTTCAACGGGAATTAGGTAAATTAAATTCTTAAGCACTTTGGGAAATCCCACGAGAGCTGGTATAGAAAAGATAAATACTTTAGCCAACTAAATGCATTTAAACAAAAACCAGTTTCTGGCTCCTAGCTGCTAAATGTCACTATGAGTTTTCCTGTTTAAACTGAAAATTCTTTCAGGCCCAAAATTTCTGTGTTGGCACATTGCTAGATCTGCCCAGATTTAGCAACTATCCAGTCCTACCAGCCTTCTGAGGAGCTGAAGAGTCTGCCTAGGAAGATTACGACTATTTTGCAGACAGGACCCTTTGGATTAAAAGCACTGAACAGCATGAGATAACAAAAGACCAGAAGACAAACTGACCTGACCTTTCATTTTGTCTTCTCCTATACAGACAATTTGCAATGAAAGTACCTCAAGGTCTTCCACGTACAGTGCTGGTACTGGGGAGCCCATCAAAAGACTGAAAAAAGGGTGGTGGTACTGTGATTTCTTTTTATAGTCATAGTCTGGTCTGAGGAGGAGGCATTACCCTGCCATTGTGTCTTGGAAGAAGCAATGATGTTCAGCTCTTCCAGGCATAAATATGGACATTCTTCACCTCTTTTCTTTTTCTGGGTCTTGTGACATCTCCTTAATATGCAGAGATTCTACACCAGTTTCAAAGGGAGTAAGAGACTGCAACTCTTAAAGATCTCCTTCAGCAATAGAAACTTATTTCTGGCTTGTTTGAACAAACCTAGCTTTAAATATCTAAAGCTATGGCTATAAGGGCGGGTAATATAGGACTGTCTAGCTGAACTCTAGGATCTACAGCAGTCCCTATCCTCTTGCTGTGACAGTACTGCTGTGTATCTGGATTTGGAGATTACTTCATTTATCGGCACAATACTTCGCCACAAGTTGTACATAGCTCAATGTTTTGCACTGCACTCCACTGTGAACTCTAAATATAGACTACAGAACACCTTAAGTGACATTACATATGATCGATTGCCTTAAACATTTTGATTGTATATTGCTTTTGGAGGTTGTGACAGGTATTTATTTTGGAGGTTGTAACAGATACTTATTTTAAAAAGTACACTTTATAAAGATAGGCATGTGTACATGTGTTTTTATTGGTTTTGTGGGAAGAGATGGGAAGCCCCAAATCAGCCTGCACTTGCAGTGTCTTAAAACAACTTCTCTGGAGTGATGCAACTTTGATTTCAGAAGAGCTTCTCCAAACTCCCTGACCTAGGGTTCTTACACAGCTCATCTCCTAGCTACATTTCTATCACTGCACAACTAATCCATGGTAAACAAATCTAGTGGTTTGGAAATTTCCTTGGGGCTTCTACAGGGCTCTCTCACCTTTGATAAAGAGATGATGTTCTGTCATTCCCCTTGCCTTATTATTTTACATATGAACTAAAAAAGAACAGGTTAGTCGAACACATTTATGCCATTAACTGAGGATTTGTTTTTTATGATGAGTAATATAATGTAATTTATTTGCTAGATTTCATAAACAGGGTTAGTAATCTCTTCCCTCCTTCAGATCAGTAGAGATGGATTCTTATTATATGGTGCACTTAATTATGATAAATAAGCATGGATAGATTAAGCCCATGAAAGGCCCAGATGGATATTGTATTTGCATTGTGAATGCATGCTATGATGAAAATATACCATTTGGAGGGCCCCTTTGAAGCTGAGCTCTGGATCCACACTTAATCTGTGTTGTAAATGAAAGATGTGAACAGTAAATTCAGCAGCTAATAAAAAGCATATTGGAAGACTTTGGTTTCACCGAAGAACCTAATTTTAATTTGTGTAGAAGAGAATGACATGAAAGGTCTGATAGGTTTAGCTGGCAGATAATTTTTTGGTCATCTGCAATTGAGAACTTGGGACTAAATAAAACCAGATCTATTGGTGTTATTCCAGATTTCCAGGAAACTTAACTGAGGGACAAGTGTATTTATAATTGGACCAATTATGCAGTCCAACCTCTAAAAATGCTATGCAAGGTCAGGAAAGATGTGATTCATTTTAACAATATGACTCCACTGGGAAACCAGTGATTTTATTCACTTTTGCTCATGAATAAATTAGATTCTTTAAAAATTCATAGGAGACAATAAAATCATAGGGAAAACAGCACTTGCATTTAGAAAGATACCTTACTATTGTGAGCTCAACATTGCTGAAGTTTTCTAAATCAAGTACAAGCTCTCTTCTTACATAATTTTTATTTAAATAGGAAAGTAAAAACAGGCTGACAGTAAGAAGATAAATTTAGCATTTACGCAACAATTCAGAGATAACAAAAGTTAATTTCTTGCGCATTTAAGCCAATAGCAGCCAGTATTGTGGAAAACCAATTGGAACACAATGGAGAAATACATGTGACAAGCATGATTTTAAAGAAGTAAGGGACTTTTGTTGCATTTTTTTCTAATTTTTCAGTTTGTCTTGTAGTGCGATGGTATTAGTTAAGTACTGATCATCACTGTGTATTACTGCACTTACCAAAAGAGAAAATTATAATTTTGAAACGTAGGTTACTTATATTTAAAAACATTTCCTGAAACACTGATTCTCCTTGCAGTGCCTCAACCTCCTTTTCCAGGACAGTTCATCTTGGCTTCCCATGGACTGGGGGGAGGCAGATCCACTAAATTTTGAACATACGTGACTTCCACATCTGAAGGGACTTTATAAGAAATACAGTTCAATAATTAAGAAGTGATTGTGTGGTGAATTTCGGAACACAGAATTACAGCCAGGATATACAAATGCAAATTAATTTTTAAAAAATCATTGAAATGTTTATTTGGTCTATATAGCTCAAGGGTCTTCAAAGCACAGTATATTGTCAGATTGAAGAACAAAAACAAAAACCACCCAAAAAAGAGGAAAAAACAAAAGAAAAAGAAAAAAGTTCTTTAAATTAAAAAAGGTCTAGTATACTAAAATAAAAAAGGAAGTCAACAAAATCTGACATGATGGATAGACTTGTGGTTTTGGAGTTAATTGAAACTCAACTTTAAAATGTGTATCAAACTAGATAAAAAAACCCAAAAGAACTAGGGCATTCACTTTAAAATCCTATATTCAAATTCTTCCCCCATTATAGCTATGTTTTTAATATCAAAGGTGTCAGAGACAATAATCTGAGAAAGGCTTTCATCCAAACATCCAGTAACTTTGTTTTGCAAGATATTTACTGGGGATTTCTTTATATTAATTGAGTTGAGGGAGGACTATAGCACAACTTCCTTTTATACTATTTTATAGTTTTATACTGCTGCACTATTTTAACAGAGAAGAAGATGTCAGCTTGGAGTTGGAGATCAATTGCACTGATGAACAATGATCAAAGCTGTGACCCACAATTATACTTCAGACCCTCTGTCAGACAAAGTTATACTGTGGTTCTTGCTCAGCAGTTCTCTACAAAGATCTAAGGTGATTTTCAACTACGAATGATGGGCTACTTTTCTTATTTTTGAACTCTGCTTTATGCATCCTTTAGGGGCATACAGGATCTCAAATGACTCTTGTGAAATCTGTAATGTGACAAGGTTGCAAGACTTTGAGGTTTCCAACATTTGAGTCTACCTCATTTGCCAACTCAACCTGCATATTTTGTGATGGCCAGTCTCTATCCATATAACAATTCCTAATTTTATTTCTAACTACAGAGAATCTGTCTCCACTCTAGATGACACCCACTTGTCTTGTCTTGTCATCTTGTCTTGTTTTGAAAGACAGATGTCTGCTGTGAAGGCAGGAGCCTCCCCTGGAATGGAGAATGTAAACCCCCTCCCTCCAAATTATTAGAATTTTGAAATAAAGGGGCTTTCAGGCAAAGATATGGGAATAGAAATAACAGTTTTTACTAGTATGCATAACAAGACAAACAACCAACAACAACAATGGCAGTGACAACAACCAGAACCAGAAACCCAGTAACAGCCTTCTCAACCGCAGGCACTTTCCCCTTTGGTGTAGTTACATTCACGGCCAGCAGGTGGTGGCTCCTGAGCAGCCAGCGCTGGTGGGTCCTGGTGAGCATGGCAGCTGCACTGATTCACCTGCGCTGCAGGGGGCGCGCTGGTGCAAGCTCAGGGAGCACACGGTAATGGCGGCTCAGCCCAAACGGGAAAGGGTGGAAGAGAGGCTTCCTTTCACAAAAACTCCCTGGGGAAGTCAATCCCGGTGCCCTGGTGCAGCAGGAGTCTTGCAAGCAGCAAGCTGGGACAGCATCAATGAGCAGAAATCACAGGCTAGTGGGAGAGATGTATTAGAAGCTCCACAGCAGTAGTTGGAACTGTGGGACGCCTCAGCAGGGCAGGGAGTGGGGGGCCCAGGAGCAGAAGAAAGGCAGCTCCCAGCTGGGTTATGTCAGTGGCAGTGAATTCGTCTCCCCTAGCTGTGGGTCTGACCATCCTCCTCTGAAGCCCAGAGAGAGAGAGTCCTCAGCTGCCTCAACCCCAATCTTTTTACATGCCTCTATTCTCACGGTATCTCTGTCTCTCAGACAGAAACTCACAAAAACCAGAGTGCCCCTCCCCGCTGTCTCAAGCACCCAGTCACCAGTGCTTCTTAGCAACGCAATGGGAAAAAATTCCATAGGTAACAAGAAAAGGAAAGAAAAACTCAGCCCCCAACACCACTCTAGGCTGTAGTATTTAGTGTTTATTTAGTATTTAAGTTTGTCCAGATTTAGAAGACATTTAGAGTTTTTATGATCACTCTAAGCAATACAACAGAGGTACGTGCCACATTTACACAGTCTTTCCTAACTGTTGGTTTATTGATTTTCAATTATTATTATTTCATAAGAGTATTACTTAAGTGATTTCATGGGTTCAAAATATCCTTACAGTCAGATTGAATGTGAGTGACAGTGTAGGCTCATCAGCAAGCTTCCTACTTATCTGCAGATTGCAAAAACAATGGATATTTTTATTGTGGTAGTAGTGATTTCTTCTGCCTAGATTGGAGCTTATGGGCAACAACTGAGCCTAGTATTTGTAGCATTTATACTTGTGAACACAACAGGAATGCATGTTCATGCAGAATGTGAAATCAGAATTGCTTTTAAACAGTTACAGTCAAAGGAAAATGCAAGAAAATCATGCAGAGGTGGTACAGGCTTTTTAAGAGAGCATGGAAGGACATTTTGATGTTCACTGCAGTTAAGCAGTGTAAATTGGTTCAGTTTCATGAATAAACTATATTTAGCTTGTACCTAAATTTTTCATGAATTGTTAATGTATTTTGTCAAGCTCTTGAGAGAACAGTGCTTCTATCAGTTCTGTGTCTGTTTGTCGCTGCTCCTCTTTCACTGCCTCGGTCTGCTCTGATGGTGTCCTGGCTAGCCCCGGTGACCGAGGGCCAGGGAGCCGCAACGACACTGTACCAGTTCAGGGTGCAACGTCCCCACAGGGTCAGGATTAGCCAAAGCACGAGCAATGAAAGGGTCTTAACAAAAGAATCGAGAGGAGACTCTTGCGCTTTAAATTCTTCTCAGTTTATTGCTATACAACTGAGCAAGGAGAGGAGTAAACCAGACGAAGGACAGGCAAACTAGAGCCTCGACAGCCGGGTGCAGCAGGTCATAAAGGGTTGCCGCCCAAGGGGAGGCAACCTGCCACGACCCAACCACAAACTAGAAGGGGAGGGGTACAGGGAGTTACCACATCAGAGGGAAGCCAATCAGTGAGTAGGAAGGAGGGGGGCAGGTCACGAGCTCCAATGGAGCATCGAGTGAAGAGGGGGACCCCTGCCAGGCAGAGCGAACTGTGATTGGACCAAGATTTGAGGGGCAGGGATTTTTCTAGAACAAGGGGTGGGGGGATCTTGACTGATAGGATCAAGCCAAACCCAAAAGGAGACGTTAACATAATTGGCAGGGGTTTAGGCGGGAATACCAGGGGATCAAACCACTTAGCCTAGACAGAAGGGGAGGGAGGGCAAAACCATTTGAATAGAACTTAAATAACAAACTACAACATCTGTTCTGCAAAACAAGGTAAATGACTGGTTTTTTCCTCCTTACTCTCAAAATGATTTGCACAATACTAAATAGGAAAAAAAACCCCAACCAACTTTTAAGAATTTGCATCACCAAAGAAAGAAGCAAAAACTCCTGCCTGTAGCTCATGTCGCTACACATGGAAAATGTCCTAATAGATACAGAATGTACAAGGAAAAAAGCAGAAGTGATGGTCATGTTTGTATTAGCTCCTATGTAACAGGCATAAAAACAAAAGCACCTTCTTGCTTATGAAATCTTGTCTGTGGTAGAAATGTTGACAGAAAAGAAATTTTGTGAGGAAAGAAACAAATACAAAAAAATCACACTCTTAACTGACGTTCTTATACAAGCAAAATTTTGCAGAGACTCCTTATTCTGACTTAGAGCTGTTTCTTAGGAAACTCAAGGTCTTAAGATGAAAGACCCAGGGTACTCTAAATTGCTCCAATTCAGAGGTGTGAATATCATTTACACCTGTTACCTTTTAGCAAGAAAGGCTACAGCCAGAAACACACAGCACAAATCCCTACCTTTTCAAACAGAAAAGGTTGATTTTATTTGAAGCATACAGTTCCTTAGCCTGAAAAGAAAAATAAAAAAGATATGTAGAGTCTTTTACAGGGACAAAAATAATAGTGCTCCTGCTGTGTGTTCTTACTTTGAAACAAATGGAAAAAAACAAGACAATGATTAAATAAAACTCCAGATTATTGAAAATATTCTCTATAAAAAAGTATGTAAATACAAACAATATGTCATTTAGAAAAGTGAGCCAAAATATACTTAAAAATAGACTTGCAGATTTTTCAGTGATTGATAGAAGGCACTGGTTAGAAATTTTCAAATAATGAAATTCTGCTTTAAGTTTTCACCTGCAAATGAAAGAATTACTTGTTTGAAGACACTAACTATCTGCCTTTTTAGAGAGCAGATACAAATCAATCAACTTTTCCAAAATATTTCTAAGTAAATGTAAGTTTGTATCCAAATTGCTCTCCAGTTACCTGTAATGTCAGTTGCCTAAACTTGGTATTTCCTTTTTTATTGGAAATGTATGGTTTCCCGAAGGGGAACCCACATCAAGGATTGTGGTATCTAGTCTCCATTGTCTTTGATCCATAGCTCACTGCCTGTTCTGACCTTACTGGTCTTCTCTTTACTCTCCATGTATCTCTGTGTTGGTACAGCACCTAGCACTGGGACAGCAATTCATGAGTGAATCCCTAGGCAACAAGGTAATCCAGGTAAGCTATTATACTGCTTTTGCTTATGCAAATTATTTTGCAACACATCCCCTTTGGATAGACTGGTGCACTTTTATTAGGAGATAAATATATAAATACATATATTGTATACATATATACATATATATATGTATATATGTATATACATATACATGTTTATATATATACATATATATAAATACATATAAAGCACCTCAATGTTGTCATAACTCTAGGTAGTCTCATGAACCATGTTTCTTGTTGAATACACTGTCAAAGGCAGGAGAACACATTGAGCATACAAGGAGATAAGGAGTAACTGGAAAAAACAAGACATGATTTTTATAATTTACCAACAAGGAGCATCTACCATCAAGTTTGTTGTTCTTTCTGGCTTATCTGCTCTGAATTTTTACAAAAACTGATTCTGTCCATGGTGGCCAGTGCACTATTTACCATTTGGGTTTCATGAGTACAACAGCCTCAGAGATGGTAACATTTTGAAGAACATCTGGCTAGATCAGAGCTGGTACAAGCACTTTGCACTGAAACTGTTTCTGTGCAAAGCCGTATGACCACTGTGTTCAGGAAAAGAAACAGCAACAAACAACAAATAAACCCCAACCAAACAAAAATATACAAATAAGAAACAACAAAAAACTCCAAAACAAATATACAAACAGAACAAAAAAAGAACCTAACTCTTCTTGTTTCTTTAAATATATTTTTTTTAATTCAAAAATTCCCAACTTGATATTCAAAAAGCAAAATTATTAGGAATAAATATATTTTTCTGACAGCCTTATTGGGACAATAAAGACAACTAAATCAATCAGCTGAGAAGGAACAAGGACAGTGTGGGGGAGAAAAAAGTGAACTGCATTTAGAAGTTGTCCTGTATCTACCTTTGTTTAGAGTGCAAGTCTATTACAAGCAAGCCTTGAGCAACAGCTTTTTGCACTTGCTTTACTGTCTTTTGTAATTCTCTATCTTGAAAACTATATGCTTCTGCTGAAAACTTTTCTTTTTAAAAGAAAATCTCTTATTGTTTAAACCTGAGTTGCAAGAACTTTACTTCTGGTTTTAGGTCAGAGACAGAGACAAAAAGACTTATACTGTCCATAACTTTAATTTCTCACCCCCTACATTAAACTAAAAAGACCAAAGGCTGCTCTAAATAGTGTTTTGTTTCCATGCCATTTGAGCATGGAATCTGCAGGTCAAGAGACCTGATCTACCCACTGGGAAGGCTGAGAAGGGAACATGTCGCGGCAGGTGTTGGTCAGGGTATCACGACCTTCCCGATGAAGCCTCTTGAAAAAGACACCTCGGAGGCACAGGCACGTCTGCGCTTATGCCGAGTGATTTCAGCTCTTCTGTGGTCTGGGCAATGCAGAAGGAGAGACGGGGACTTCATGTGGGGTTCCAAGGAGAGCTTCATTGAGCTTCTTCTTCAAAGGGTCCGGTGACAAAAGAGCCACTCAGGCAGGGAAAGCAGGGGTTTATATAGGGATCTTGAAGGGTAGGACAGAGCACTAGGGCCAACAGGATACATTGAATTTGCATGTCACAGCAGGGCATGCTGGGAGAAGTCTTTTTCTCACCCTAAATAGGAGGCTGTTGCCTGAGGAGTTCTCCCTCCAGGGGAGCATTGTAGATTCTTTCCCTGTTGGCCCACCAGCCTCCACAGCAATAGATGAAGTGCTCATTCCCTAGCTTTGTAGAATTTCACATAGCAACAGTGTGAGTGGGGGATAAGCATCTTTCTGCTCAGAAACCTTGACATCTTGTGAATGAACCTTAAAAGAATTTTAATGAAAATGAGATTCAGCAACCTGTTCTCTAGAAAAATGCAATCATACCTCTTTGTTTTTTTATGTATGAGTAGGAAGATTTCCTATTTCCACTTAGGCTACTACAGGCAATGACTAATAGCAGTATTATTTCTGTTTAGGAAGTCATCATATAGTGCTTATCACTGGCACATCTCATTAAAATGTCCGGATTTGTAGTATTACCCTCATATTACAAAAAAAATATTTGTGGCATGGACATATCAAATAAGTTATCCAAGGACATATGGTATTTCAGTGAGACAACATAGAGATTGATGTTTTTTCTTCTTACAAGGTATTTAATAATTTAGGCTTTACTATCATGTGCAGTGTATTTGCAAAAGAAGCACAGGAGAAAACACTTCTGTGTCGGGGGGAGAATGCTTCTAGGAAAACTTTTTTAGTTGCTTGGTTGGTTGGGTTTTTTGATTTTTTTTTTTTGTTGGTTTTTGGGTGGTTTTTTGTTTTTTTCGTTTGTTTCAGATTTTTACCATTCTAAATATATGCTGTTAAAATTTTATCATCACGTGACAGAAGATGGTAAAGTGGAATTTTCTCGATGTGAGGAAAGTCTGTACTTCTAATGCTTTTAGGTCATGACTGTTCTGAACATGCTTCTCTTTTGCAAAAAAGCATGTAGAAACATCTTTCCATGTGCTGCATTTATGGATGAAAATCAGCCTGGATGATGGTTTTGGTTTGAATTGACTGCTCTTAGTTTGCAGGATGCATACTCAGAACCCAAAGTCTGGCAATTGGGTGATTTGGCCCAAGTTTGAATTTCTTTATATGTGCCTACAGCTGAAATAAGAAAATTCTGGGAGTTTGAGCCCCAAACTGCAGCACTTTGTATGAACATGTAGTGATGTAACATGCAAATTTTTGAGCAAAAAGGAGAAAACCTTCTGCAATATGTGAATGTTTATTTTCTTAGATATAGTCTAGGATAATTTTCTAAGTTATCTAAGTTATTTGAGGCCGAGCCCCTCTCTGATTTTCTTGTGTTGGAAATAATGTGTTTTAGCAGAGTACATGAAACTAGCAATTACAAAGCAGTTCCCTTCTAAAAAGATGCCCTCAGATTGCACAACAGTAGAAAATAATAATGTTTTAAAATGTACAAATAAATAATAGTAAGAGAATTCTCCCTTGGATGTCATTCACACTGTGCTTTTCACTTAATAAAAAAGCCTCTTAGCTTGATTTTTCCAGCTGAAGCAGTTGGTTTTAAGGTGTTGATGGTCATTAGCAGGATGTAGAATTGGCCAATGAAATTTATTTCTGCAGCAAATTAAGACACAAGATTTTAGAGTCTGTACTTAGCCCAGTCTGCTTCTGACAGGATTTTGGATAGCTGTGTTTCCTAATGAGTAGAAAAGCAGCAGAAAAAAATGGTGTGGAATGCCTCAGCCTCTCAGCCTTTCTGAAAGGCGAGTACTTCCTAGCACCAAAGAAATACTTTGAAACGCTGAAGATGGCATGGCAGATGAGTAGGTACCAACACATCTATCCTCTGATAAGTGAATCATCTTTGATGGCGTGTCTAGAGGAGATTGGAAATAATTCCTGATAGCAGGTGGAAGAGGCTATGAAATGTCTGTCTCTGGATAGGGACCTCAAATGCCTTCAGGGCAAGTCTGTGGGTTCACCTGATCAGTGATACCCAAAAAATATGTTTGTATAAAACACAGCATACAAATTAATAGCAGAAATCTTAGCATTTGTTTTCTATTAATTTTGTGCGTTCTCTGAATTGTCACATTAATTAAATTAAAAGATTTTTTAAATTGTCTTGAAAATTTTATTTAGAATCCCTAGTTCATCTTGCACTCATACATGCATGTTCCAGGTTTCTTTAAATGAGATTTTATCTAAATGTAAGCTGCTCCACATGTTATAGCTCCTTATATACTTAACATCTACATTCTCATTTCCAAAGCAAAGCCTGTTTGCAAACTGGTTTCCGAATGATTTATTTCTCTTTGCGGGCCTGGCCTTACATATGAGCATGAGGTAGGAAAACTGTGTGACACAGCCAAGGACAGTGAGATGTGAGATTATAAATCCAGATAAATGCATGCCAAATGTATGAAAAAAAAAGAGGAATTTTGAGCCAATTGGGTCAGGCCCATACCTGCAGTTTTGGCAATGCTTCCAGAGCTGGACTGGATACCAGTAAATATTGGATGAGAGGGTAAAGATAATGGAGAAACATAGGCTTTTGGAAAGCCATAATGCCAGCGCTACCATTTTAGGCATTATTTAAGAGTTAAACTTGTCGGTTTCTAAAGCTGCAGAAATGCTTAACTGCCTTGTGCTTTCTGTTGACCAAGTTATTATACATTTGGCAAAAGACTTTACCATGCTTTTCAGAGTAATGACCTGGAAAATTTTAAGATCCAAGAAGATGTGAGACAGAAATAAATAATTTCCAAATTACAAATTCGGCATCCAGTTATAAGAACATTTTTACATCTTTTTAAAAGTTGTAAAGTGCTTGGATCTGTGTGCTGTTTCCTGCAAACTCATGAAGTTTTTTTTTTTGGCAAAAATTCTGCAAAGACTCTGAGATTCCAGATTGAATGTTTTGGATAAAAAGTCATATTTGCTAACTCTGTGACTTTCTCTTATTCCCTTTCTTCATTTTGTTAATCCCTTCTTTCCCTCCAGATTGTAAGGAAAAAAAATCATCTGATCATCAACAATGTAGATTGTTTCACATTGGATTTTAGATTTTCACTCTAAACACTCTATCTGTCCTTGTTTTTAGAGTATTTCCAAGGCACATTTTATAATCAGAGATTGTAAACCACTGAGGAAGCTATCTTATCAAATAAAATCTCTTGTTTAGTCTCTTATAAAGTCCTCATCTGGATGTTTTGCTACAAAATCAGTTAAAGGAAGTAATTCCTGACCTTTTTAAGTTCAATTGAGGAAATAAGTACCTGCTCCTCATTTTGAGGAATTTTCTTGCTTACCTGTTTAAAGTGAATAATATTCTTATACACTTACTTTGTTTAAGTGGTCATTTTAGTGCTTTTGTGCAGTACTGTGGCAGAAAGATAATTGGTTCTAGAAAGTTAATAGATTTCAGCATGCATCAGCATGAAGCAGTTGCTCTTCACACAGCACTGTATATCTTTTGAATGTTTTTTATACATTAGCAGGAAATATATCCAAGCCATTTCAGGGATAGGAATAAGAACATGGAAATAAGATATTCTTTCAGTGTCAATAGTCAGATGGGTCCCTTCAGCCTCTTGCTTTACATAAAGAGTCCATCCCATGTTACTCTTATTATCTTAGAGAAAAAGAATCCCAAGTTGGATTTTAGCATGTTCCTCCAAAATTAAATCTGGAAGTACTTTGTATTCTAGCAGGTATAAAGCTCTCCAGTGCTGGCTCAAATATGCTGTGTGATCCTCAAAGAGCCTGCCCTAAGCATCGTGGACAGAGAGTGCAGCAGCAAGCTGTGGAGATGCAATTTGGTAGAGGTCCAATTTCCATCCCATCTTAGGGTCAAGAGATATCTGAACCTCTTTCACTAAATCTTGCAGGTCTCCAGCACTTTTCTCTGGAGCTCAGCACTGATGATCCACCACTGGCTAATAAATTCAGGAGCAGCATCCCAGCTAGAATTTCCAATTCATTAGTTGTAAAACATTGGACAGACTTTCAGCTGTAAAAGAAGACCCTGAAGATTATTCTTGAGGAATATGGAAGCAGGGTGTGGTGGTTTTTTTTGCCTTTGCCAAAGAGTTTTAGGGCTGTCTCTGATCATAGCAAGAGTTTGAAAGCTGAAAGTCTGCTGAGCTGTGATGAATGAGGCTCACATACACCACACAAGAATGCTTTTGTGGGGGAACTGACGTCTCTAAAAAATGGTTGTAATGATATCCAGTTCTACTATGAAACTCTTTGGTTAAATGTTGATATGGTAATTAGTCTTGTTACTTTCATGTCAATCAATGGATTTCCTTGTTTTTTACACTTTTCCTGGAAGGTTTGAGGTAATACATACTGAATTACTGTTAGCAATTTTGATATGATATAGTAAAGTGTGACCAATATTCTTGACTAGAACAGTGGAAAAATTAGACCTTTAACTTTGATTGTGAAGGCTCACTTAATCTTATCATCAAAAAATTGTCAGTAGAGTACCTGTTGATAGATTTTCAAAAAAAAGAACATTGAAGTGAGTGTTACACTTGCAGTAAAAAGTGTGTACTTCCATGCTTTATTCTAAGCTACCATAGTAGTTTAACCCTAGTGCCAATGTTTACCTGACATAAATTTGGAGAGCATCTGTGAAGAGAACTGATTTAGGGAACTATCCAGTGTTTTTAAACAGAATTTTCCAGTTATCTGATGTCCAAAGAGGCTCTAAGTCAGGAAAACATTACTGAGTACCACGTGATTTATCCATTCTCACAAGCATTTTCTTAGGTAATGTTTTAGTGGATCCCTGTTGCAATTGAAGAATCAGCAGATTAGTTCCTCTCTTGCTGGTGTGTAGCATTCTTTCTGAAGCCATACTTATCACTTTTGTTAAAGTAAGTCTCTCTAAAATGTTTATGTATTTGCTTTAGCTGGAAGTAATTTTTTTGTGCAACTTTGAAGCGTGATAGCCTATTGTTGCAGTCCAGCTCACTGCAATCCCAAGCCTGGTATAGCTGGGGGTAGCATGGCAAAATTGAGGGATGGGAACGATGGAGTCGCCCAAAAAATAAATAACTTTATTAGCAAAATAACAAACACAGAATCTGCACAATCTGAGGAGCAAGATCCAAAGACGAGGGGTGTGGCAAATGTAACAAGATATAGGGGTATTCTGAGGGCAGGGGTCCAATCACGAACATAAACTAGGAACATGACCTTATGTGTGACAGGTCCTAAACCAACTGAGAACGAGAACCAGAAACACAACTTATTATAAAATAATTCCATTAACATACCAACTCCCATGACCACGTTCTTCTCACTATGACCTGACTAGATATCTTCCTTTCTGTATCCCGCTTCCCATAGTCTCAGGTTCATGCCTCCTGTATATGCTACCAAGGCTAAACCACTATTCATCCCAGCCAGCTGCATTCCCACAGTCTGTGCTAGGTTAATTTACAATGAAACGAAGCAACAGGTTCACTGTAGCCGCCTTTGCTAAAGCTTTCAGTCTTTCTGAGAAGAAAATGCATTTGTGGCTGCGTGTGTCTACCAAAGAGCTTGCCTTTGGCTTACCAAGGATAATGCTATTAGAAAAAAAGAATATGGATGCAAAGCACTTCACAGATACCACAGCCTATCAGACTATCCAAGACTCTTAAAAATATCTTTTAATTGATATGGTAGCCTTAAACTCTTCCTAATCTTCTAGGACTTTTAGAGTCAGCTATCAGAATGCAGCAAATGGTGAGCCATTTTCTGTCATCTTGCAATCGTACATGACAATCATTATTGAAAGCCAGATCCAGAAGGTACTCTTTTTTTATAAAAATCAAAATTTTTTGTAACTACATGATGGCACAGTCTTTTTTTATAACAGTAACCTTTAATTATTAACTCACATTTAAAACTTGGTTACCTCCTGCTTAATTATGGTATCAGTCACAGCAACTGAAAGTGATTAATTCTCTTTAGGTTATTACTATATCTAGGAAAGAATTAGAGCAGTATTAATTGCTGAGGTGAAAAATGAAATAAATATATTTACTAATAGACCCTGCCATGATGTACAGAAATATTGTCAAAAGGCTCTGAATAATAATTATTTATTAATCATTAGATGCTATATTGTAAGTAATAATAATAATAATTTAACTCAGAAAGGCACTATTGCCTGAATCGAGAAAGAAAAAACACTTTCCAGATAATATTAATATAGATAATATAAAAACCAGTTCTTTAATGGAAGCTTCCAGGTGCCCCATGGCTATGGACACATGTGGAATCAGGTTTGTACAATTTTTAAAAGGTTAATTAATTAGTATGTCTAATAAATACTGTGCAATTAGAAGAGCAGTTGATTAGGTAATTTCCCCCAGGTTCTGCCCCATTGGAGCCCCTCCGATCTTTTAGCCATAGTTCATTATGTCAATAACGTGTGGTGCAAATCAAAGTGTCCTTGCTGGACTGAAAAGCAAAACTGAACAGAATTCCAAGAAGGTGGCATAATATGTGAGAAAGTGCAACTACTATTCTAAAGTGACAATGTGTTAGAAACTATGCAACTATATATTAAAAACTATAAAGCTACAGATATATAAAAATCAAAAATCTTTAGGCATCAGCACCAGTCATATATTTATTGTCACTGTTGTATTGTCACACTTTTTTGAGGGGGGAGCGGTGTCTGTCAGGGGTCTGGGCTAGAACAATTTCAGTGTCAAAGAGATCATGCCCAAACAGGGTGGTTTTTGTAATCTACCCAACTATGTTTTCAAGTCAATACCAACTGTGGGATTTGCTGGCATGGATAATTTTGTACATCTCCGAGAAGCTTTCACACAGTAGCAAAAACATTTAGTTGGTATGATCCTTTCTTTTCCCCTTCTGGACAATTCTAGGAAGAACACAAGAGGTGAACAGAAGTCAAACTGTCAGATAAGTCAAACTGATTATCTGAAACAACAACTTTTTCTTGTGCCATTGTTTCTGATGCCTGAGTGGATTAATATCCTGAGAGGTGTTATGCCTTTCTACATAGTATATTGTGTCACTGCAGCAGATGCATAAAATGAATCAAATGATCCACAATTATTTAAAAACATTCAGTTTGAACTGCTACTTCTAATCTCAAAGGAACAGGAACATAGTTTCTTGCACTTTAAAGAAAATCCTCTCAGTCCATGATTTCCCCTCAGTCCATGTCATTTTTTGGCAGATTTGACAGTAAAAACCATCCTGTCTACAATCTTTAAAGTTTTTAATTTTGTTTTGAAGTAATTTAAAAAGGAGAGAGTGGGGGGTGGATTAGATGGAAATTTCTTTAAATGAATAAACTCTAGTTTTGTATACCAGTCTGGACATTAGTGTGGACGACAGTACCACACTGGCAAATATTGATGCCATTGGATTTGTGTTAGGAGGAAGAAGGGCTATATAAAGTGCCAAAAAAGGGGATAATCACAGCTGAAATCAGATCATCAGATGTGGTGGAATGGGTCAACTTCTCTAGCCATGTCAATTTCCTCATGGAGAAATTCCAGTCTACACTCTGGATGAGTGTTACAAGAGTCATTGTACAAAGAGAAATGAGTTTTCACCACCAAGGTAAATGTATGGGGCTGTTAATGGGTCGATCAAAAGTGAATGTGTGAAATGTATCTCAGACTTTTTTATTGCCGTTTTAGAGGAAGAATGCATTTGGTGCATGCTCCAGCTCTGAAGCCTAACATATTTTAATGACTAATTATTTTACTCCATTATGTTTTTTATTGATAAGACTTAAGGGGCTTGGGGTGTTTTTTGTTTTATGGGGGAGAGGGGGAAGGAGGGTTGTGGGGGGTTTTTTGTTGTTGGTGGTTTTCTGTTTGGTTTTTCATTCTTTGTCCTAAAAGTCTCTCTCTTTGATGGACAGAAGCTTTTGTCCATGGGTTTCAGCATGCTTATGTAGGTAGTGAAACAGATTTTCAGCACAATCAAAGTAACATTTAGCACCTTTCTTTATGTAGTTCAGCACTCAAACTGTGCAAAGAGAATGACTTTCATTATATCTTACCTATATAAAGGAAATTGTCCTGGATTGAAAGATAAGTGTGTATTCTATTTGCCATCTGTTAGAGGTGTGACAGTTATCGTCTGGTAATTGGGCAGTTTTCTTTATCTCTTCCACAAACCAATCCTCCCTCTGGGAAAATATCTTCTGTTCACGGGCCGTTGAGTCTCACTACATGACTGATAAAATTACATCATCCCATTGCGAGATGCTCCGCCCAGGGGGAGGAGCCAAGCATTCCTTCCTGGATATAATCTGGGGTTTTTGGGACACCAGGGCAGCCTTCTCCACTGGATNGAACCAAGACAGAAATATTCCTATAATATTGTAATGAAATATCCTATCTTGATGGTATATTTGAATAATATTTATTAGAGGATTTTATAAATGTCAGTATTTTCCAGTATTTTGGGGAGGGGTTAGTCACACCACCTTTTAGTTATAGAAAAATACGTCACCATAAGATTTTCTTTACTCTATTAGCCAAAATTGTGAAAGCTGTGTCTTAGGCAATGACAACACATTTGTGTCATGCTGAGAAAATGTAATCAATCCTGTTTTTAACAAAAAACCACTCATACAATACTCCATTAATTTAATTCCCCTCCCCATTTTTTGTTAGTATCAAGTGCTTAGTACTTGTGAGATAGCAAATGCTTTCAGTTAAAAACAGAGGGGAGTCAATATGTCTAAATGTACTGGAAAACACAAGGAACAGCTCTTTGAGCAGTCTTCAAACATAACTCAGTAATCTTTCCTGAGCTGTCATTCATAGGCAAGTAAAACAATTTGTAACATATGCATAGAATGCTTCATCTTTAGTATGTATAGATTTGTGAAAGAGACCAGACCAAGTTTTTCCAATGCAGTATTTACAAATTTGCTCTTGGTCATTATAAATGTAAAGTCAAACAAAATGTAATAAAAAGAGTAAACAAGTTTTAAAACAGGATTTTTAGAACTCCAAAACGATGTTCTTCCTATTCACTTTCCCAGGCCTATGGTAGTTTTTGGCTTTTGCTGCTTTTTTTTGCCCTGTCTTTGCAGTCAGCACCTTTTCCTCCACTTTTACACACACTTTTACCAGCACAGTTAAGAAGGAAAGGGTAGGCAACAGTAGGGCAAAAAAAGGTTTTGGAGCTGCTTACACCAGTTGCATTCTTTGAAATCTATGAGGCCAGCTGGGATTCACCAAGGTAAAGTTCTCAATGACTAAATTAGTGTTATCTTCTGTCTCTGGAAGTAGAGGAGAGGAAGAGCCTCACCTGTGAATGAAAGTACGTCCTCTTAAAATTAATTTACTAGAATGTGATATAGAAGAAAAGTAATCAGGAATAGTTGGCATGCCTTTACCAAAGATACATTGTGCTAATTCAATTTGATTGCCTTCTGAAGTCAAGTAGCTGTATGAACAAGATGGAAAGTATTGGATGATCTCTACCTGTACGTCACCTCCCAAAGCATTCATTTGTAAAATGAAAATTGATAAGAAGACCTAGGTGAATTAAAAATTTGCTAGACTGTCAGGTATGAATTGTAGCACTGGACTGATATCCAGCTAGCAAACAGAAAAAAAAAGAGGGTATTCAAGAGGTCTTCTTAAGAATGATTAGTTGCACTTGATGGCAGAGTGCACCCACAGTAAGTTTGTAGACCACACAGAATGAGGAGTGATTGGTACAAAAGCAGAGGTCCCTTCCTCAATTTCTGGAAAGATTTCTCGGTGGGATGCTGAGCTGGGCTTTTTTAGTGTGGGGGAAAAGGATGTAAAGGGATGGTCTAATAGTTCCAGAAAACTATTGATGCAAAATGCTCTATCACGGACATTTTCAACTCAACTAGGTAGTACAAGACTAACATGTTGAAATGACCACAAATTGTAGTCTGAGATATTCGTATTGGACATCAGGAAGCACTTTGTGGGGAAGTAGTGCAGTATCAGCAGTGTGACCCAGAGAGCCTGAAGAATCTTTGTCTTTTGGAGTTTTCAAGACCTAACTAGGGAAATTCACAGTTAAGCTGTTCCACTATTTATGATACCTTGAGCAGGAGATTGGAGGACAGACCTTCAAAGCTACATTTCAACTGAAACAGTATCCTGCCCAAACTTCTATGTAGAAAGGACAATTCTAAAGCTATATTTATTCTAGCTGAATCATGTATATTTAGCTTCTGATACATATAAGCTTTACTATTTTTCACCAAAACAAACACTCAAAAACTTGTTTACTATCTGCAAAATATTATCTGAAATGGCATTTGTAGAATATTACATCCCTCTTTCTCACATGTTATTACAAAGCTCTTCATGATTGCTTCACCTTCTTTGTTATCTCAGTGAAAGCTGAAAACATTTCTTTCTTTAACAAATTAGTATCAATTAAGATATAGCAGGACTGAAGAAAATACTTCCTCTTACAAAGTGTAACATGATACAATTCTTAAAGAAAAAAATTAGTCTGCAGTTTTTTTCCAAAGCACTGAGAGGGTCGTGATGCACCAAATCTACTAAGATTAAGCAATATGCTCTAATTTATACTACACTTAAAATACTTCATGCAAGAATCACTTTGAAGAGTACTCTTATTTTCAGGAGTACAAGATACTTTTCTTAAATGAACTTTGTTGTTGGATTCTTGCATAAAGTTTGCCTTGTTATTTGCTCTTGTGTAATTCAGGGTTCAGAATCAACTGTGTTACTGTCAAAATTTCATGTCTGAGTCATGAGAGATCAACACTCTAAACCACACTGAGTAATTTTTTTGATAGCACAACATGATTCGTTGCTGTTAGAGCAGCAGAGGAGGACTTTTCTTAACTTGTATTTTATTTACAGCTTCTCTGTGGCTTTTATTCTTCTCTTTATCCTTCTCTTGTACAGCTTATTTTTAGTTTTAAAATTATTATTACTTCAGTTCTGTTTCAGAGAACATACAGGTAGAATAGAAGTATGGAACTCAAAGGCTTGAATAGGGGTCACATTTGAAGAGTTGGTGCATGCAGAAAACTACCTGTGTGAGCTAGTGTCTACTTACAGATTTAGAACAAGTAAGCACAATTCAAGCATTTTTGTAGTTAATCAGTTTGCATCAATAAATGTTCATGAACCCCTGGTTCAGAAGTTT
>VWZV01011160.1:0-53581 GCA_013397155.1 Irena cyanogastra
GGTCAGAGCCCCCAGGGGCTGTTGAGGGCTCTGGGAGCTGGGTCAGGAGCTGTGCTGGAGCTCTGGAGATGCCTGATGCCAGCTGCAGTTCCTGTAGGGCTGGGTGTGCAGGGAGTGCTCCTTACCATGCGTGGGGTAAAGCACTCTCAAATCCTGCATGCAGTCTCACTCTTTCTCTTTTTCTTTCTTTCTCTCTCTTTCTAACTCTACTGAAGAAAATCACTTTCAGAATCTTTGTTTGAACATCATCTTCCTTTTCTGTCCTATTATTTTCTCTCTATTGTGATTTACAGAAAAACCCATGTAAATATTTTATGATAGAGCAAATTTTATTCTCTCTTCTCTTCCCTTAAAGAAAGCACCAATAAATGTTGCTTTGTTTTTGATTCATCCTCTGTAATAGCTTTCTCCCAAGCCTAGAAAAATCCTATACAGAGACAGATACACACTTTATTTCTTTCACAGAAGAGCTATATTGACTTAGTGTAGAGAATCATCTTTTTTTTCTAATAGCATGGTCTTGTATTGTTGTCCTGATATTAGCAACTGGATATATCTTCTTCAGACAGATGGGCTTGTTATTTTGAGTCAAACCTAATGTGAATGACCAAAACATTATTTTAAAACAATGAATTAAGATAGAGTTATTAATTTACAGTTCCATTGTCTTCCTTTCCATTTTAAATATCTGTGTGCTAATGCATATACACACACACGTGTAGGTACATACAGAAAGATTGCCCACTGTCATTTCAGCCAGCATCTCTCAGCAGATGCACACACAGAAAAAAATAAGTGAATAATTTGCTGATGCAGAGTTACAAGTCGATGTTTGTTTCTGAGGGCTGAAGAACTTGTAAATGTCAGCCCAGATCCTGTGGCTTCGTCTCCTGTCAGCTTTCACACTCAGCTTAGCTGGGACATGCAGCAAAAAAACCTTTTAGAAAATCCAGCCTTATAGAAAATCCAGCCTTATAGAAAATCCAGCCTTATAGAAAATCCAGCCCTATAGAAAATCCAGCCTTCAGCCAGGGTGCACATTTGAGATGAGTTGCGAGGATTGCTGTGCCCTGTTCAGCACGGGCAGTGTGCAGACAGACAGACAGACAGCAGTGCTGGGCTGTGAACTCTGGCACGTCCCTCAGAGCTCCAGCAGGGACCCAGGGGTCCTGGCAGCTCCCTGGGACTGTCCTGGCAGCTCATGGGAACTGTCCTGGCAGCTCACATGTGTTGGGAACTGTCCTGGCAGCTCACATGTGTCACAGCAGCTCTGTAAAGGAATGCCTGGTGAGAGCTACCTCTTGCTCCTGACATCTTTTGCAGTCTCCTTGAACTCTCATTTTGAAAATTCAGGCTGTTCCCCTGCCCCTCACTCCATTATGGATGTGGCACCAGCAGAGGGAAGGGGGAGAAGTCATAAAAAGTATGTGGTTATTCTTCTCCATCATTTTTTCCCATTGTTTGAAATTTCTGAAATGCAAGTTCAGAGAAAGGGTAATTACTTTCTGCAAGGGGCATTCATCTAATGGGAGAGTCATTTGCAATGAAAATATTTTAAGACCCAGGTGAAATGCTGCTAATGATTTGCTGTGTCAGGTCGTTAGGTAGCTTTCAGGCTTCACTGGAGGTAGCAGAAGTTTGTTCTCAGCACGACCACTGAGGAAGCATTGCCTTAACTTGTGATCAAACCACACTTTCTTTTTATAGTACCAATTTATTAGCATAATCTCGTCTCTTTGTGGGGACAGTGATGGGAGGAGGGGCTGGATGGGTGGCACTGGGGGCAGCACGGGCCGTGTCACTGCAAGTGCACTGGAGCCTGCCCTCAAGAGTTCTTGTTACATTAATGGGCTGACTTCATAGTCCAGAAATCTTCTTTAGTCTGTTCCTTTCCATTTTTCAGGTTTTTGGTTTTTTGGGTTTTTTTTTTGGTTTGTTGTTGTCGAACTGTTGTAGCTCAGCAGGCTCTGGCTGCTCCTGTGCCAGGGGGCAGTTTCTGCCAGAGCAGGGGGTAGTTCTGTCAGACTGACATTCTTACTGAGCACTGCTGAGGCCTCTGGCAGCCAGCTGATTTCAAGGAACATGTTTTAGTGTAAGAAGCTGAGATCTGGAACATCTGCAAAGCACAAGGAACTCTGTGCCTTTCTGAAAAAGTTGCTTACAAGGAGAAAGAATTTGGGCACTTGGAAGTGGCACTTCACCTGTACCTCTGCAGTTCCACAGACAGCCAAACCCACTGGCAATGAAAGAAATCTTCATTCTTTCATTTATTTTTGTAACATATTTATTCTAAAGCACAGTGAGATCAGGTTTCCAAATGACCCAAACATAGTTTAAAATATCATAATCATTTGTCAGTCAACAGCTTTGGCCAGGCTCCCTGAGAGGGAACTGTGAGAGGGTGCTCAGTGTCACCTGGATATTTGTCTTGTGATGCTGGACTTGCACAAGTCCAATTAAAAAATTAAAAACAATTAACACAGACACATTTTGATGATAAACTTGCTTTTTAGCCAAGGGAACTCAAAAGATCTCTCACAATCTTTTCGCTGGGAGAAAAATCTTTCTTTCATTCCAATCCCCTTAATCTTTCTCACTCCTCCCCACTACCTCCCCCTTTTGTTTGTTATTCAAGTATTTAAATCTGCCTAGGATAAGGGACTAAAGAAATAATAGAGATGAGAAATATTACAGGTAAAATACAGTATTAATTTAATTAGAGTATGCTATTAATATTTTACAATTCTTTGCCATAGGAAAATCCATTAGACAGTTTCCAAACAACTGCATTTATGTGTTTCAGATACTGAGTACAAAACTGTTTTTAGAAATATTGGGAAATTTCACTTTATCTCATTTCATCTTAGTTAGACACCTAGTGAAACATAGTGAAACCTGATCCACCTTTATGGTTGGATCAGGTTCCACTATGAAGAAATTAGTGCATTTTTACAAGAGAAAATTCACACAGAAAAAAAGAGCATTGGGGCAATGCAAGGCAACACCAGATTTCTTGGCCTGTTTCCTTTTAGTTCCTTCTGTCTCCAAATGAACTTGCAGATCAGGTTGGGTATAATGTAATTTAACTCCTAAACTCACTTATTTTATCTCTTGTCAAAGTTGTGCTTTAATGTCTATCCCCAACCCTGGTAAAATTAAAAATAAAGAGTGTTGTCAGGTCCGGAAATGTAGTTATTTTACTTGTCATTTCTTGTTAGTCCTTTGCTTCACCCATGATCACTGAGTGGATAAAATATTTAAAGGAGTGTGCTGTGTTGTATCAGAAGTGTTTGAGATGAGCAACAGGGGCTGTCAGCAGAAGAGGTCATCAGGCAATTTCCCTCCCTGCTGTCTGCTGGGGCCTCTGTAAGCCAAATGTTGTGAAAACAGGCCAGTCACACTGAAGGCTCTGTGGTTTAATTCACAGTATGTGTTTCCAATAAGAGCATTTGGCTTGGGTCCCAGGAGGACTTATTTCTGATGTGTGGTACTTCAGGTCTCTGGGAAATTGGAAGAGCATAAAGGCTCATTTCTGTGTGACCCGATGCAAGTGGTAATTTAAGAATGGGTTCTTTTGTGATGCAGGGCTGTAGTGCACCTACACTAATTAGGGGATCTGTACCTAAAATGGGTGACAGAGGCAGTGGTCTGCAAGGCACTGGGTAGATACAGCCAGTTTAGGATGGCTTAGGTCTGATTGACAGAGATCCTGAGCACTTGCTATTTCAGTGTTTGAGCAAAGGCGTTCAAAGCTGAGAGCCTCAAGATGAAAAGTCACCAATAACCAGGTTCCTGGGGTGCTGTTACATCCTCCTCCAGCTGCTGAAACTAGCTGGGCCTTTGTTGTGCCAAGCCAACAGTTCATGGACCTCTTCTTGACCTTCCTTTGAGCAAAACTATGGCCCTCCTCAGCGAGCTGCAAAGATTTTGCATATCTGACTGAACCTGTGCATGTCATCTGTGTAAAGAATCACACATGCCAGAGTCTGCTGCTCCTGACAGGCACAGAAGGGTGAGGAAAGCCTGGTGTGACCTGTTCTGCATGCAAAACAGGCCTGAATAGGTGAATTTCCTGCCTTAAGCACCACTGACAGGAATCCCACCGAGGTCAAGCCCAGTGATCTTGGCTTGTGTCAGGATTGACACAACCTCACAGTGCTAATGGCAGGTCGGGATGCTAAGCTGCATTTTATCTCAATCTGTCTCCCTCTGCCTCATAAATAAATGTTTTCATGGGCATCAGCATTATTTTAGCACTGTGCTGCTACCTGAATGTTTTTAGTTTTGGAATAGTGTTCTGAGATGTCCCAGTCGTACCACAGTTGTTGACAGCATCATTTCCATTCACTTTTTTCTAATGCCTTGGGATATTTTTATTTATTTATTTATTTTCAATCAATGGGAAACTTACCCCAGCTGAATTCTCTCATTTTTTAGAGACAAACATAAATCCCTTTTCCCTCTCTTCTCTTCCCACCCACCCTGGCTCCCTGGAGGTCATGCCTACCTTTTTGAAACAAATCCCAGCTTTTGTTTTTAATGCTGTGTGAACAAAACTCGTGACAGCACTGGGACACCCAAGTGACTACAACATCCCAGTCTGCTGGCTGATGTTCAAATGCATGATGACAGATGTCAATCCAAGGGCAGAGGCAGTAAGAGAAATAAAGGCTGTGAAGTAATTAACATTGTAAGCAAGTAATCAGTTCATTGGCAGAAATGAAACTTGCACCTTTTCTTAGGGTTTTTTGCCCTTTTCTTTCTTCAAAGAAATAAAGCAGTGTAATGTAGAGAATTTTCTGTCCCCTTCTCTCACTCTGAGTACTTTAGTACAATCTTTGTTTCCTTTTTCCTACAAAGCAAAGTAAGTATTGATAATATTCTGCATTTTCAGTCATTCTTCCTCAGGTTTGGGGAGTTTAGTAACCACTTTTGGACCAGTTTAACCTTTGGGTTGTTCTGCTCCCAGCATACAGATGATACCCCTGTCCAGCCTTTGAATGGAATGGTCACCTGGGAACTAGATAAATTACATTTATCTCTAGATATTAATAAGGGGAAGTGAGGGGAATGGTTCTTGTTGTGTTATGCCTATCAGTATGTGTCCTGCCTGCCCTGAGTACATCCTGTGTCACAATTTACTTGAGTATTGATTGCAATTATACAATTAGCATATTTACCCTATGCACATAATTACACACAGTTACTGTAATCATGATAGGAAAAGAAAAAGCCTGTTTTTAATAAGTCCCAGTGAAATTCAGATGAGAAACTCAGCATTAAAAGAACATTAAGTACTTGATACAACACCGAAATGATTCATATTCAAATGCTACAGAAGAACATGGGATTGTCAGAGAGCTGCTGCATTTAAGTATTCAGATATAAATTTTCCAGTGTGAATTTCCTCAGCTGAGTGTAGTTCATGGCAAACTTCTTTTGGGAAATAAACTCATGTGCATTGACTAACAAATTTGTACACGTATTATACAAATATGTACAAAAGAGGGTGTATTTAGGTGTTCTGAAAGTGACATTCCAAAGCTCTGACAAGGCCATAGCATGGCTGGGTGGAACAGTGCAGCAGCTCAGACCTGTTGCTGAAAGAAAGAGCAAACTTCCTCAGTTAACACTGTGCCCTTGAAATGGTGTAAATAAGTAGCCTAGGATGCCTTTTAATAGTACAATTACCTTTCCTAAGCTAGAGGCTGTCACTGACATCGAATTCTTCTTCCAAGTTTCTGATACTGGGAATGGTTCTCCCAAACTTCCTCATACTGGGAAAAGCACTGCTGAGGGAAAAGGTCACATGTAATTACTCCAAAGTACAGCAGGGACAGAATCATTTAACTGGAAAAGCTGGGTGAGCCCCTGGGGGATTCAAAGGAACAAAAACCAGGATGGAAGGTTTTGCCAACATTCACCTTTCCTTTTTTTTTTTTTAAATTCAAATTTAATATTAACTGGTATGGTTTTGATTCTTCCCATTGCCTGAGGAGCCCTCAGTGGACTACTGGGAAGAGAGCAGATGCAACCTAGGTGCTCTGGAAAGAACATCTGTGCAAAAGAATTTATGCTAAACTTGTGTTTCACAGCTGAAATGCTTTATTTCGAGGTTATAGCTGAGTTTCTTCTTCAGGAGATAATGATAGGGCAGGAGGGAACACTGAGAGGTCCCATAGCCTGGGTCTGCCCCAGGGCAGGCTCCACTGGAGCTGAACAGGGCGTGACACAAAGTGTACAGCCTGCTCTTGAGAGCCTTCAGGTCAAATACATCATTGCTGTTTAAACTTGGTGTTACTTGTCCCTTACTTTGTGAATCTACCCCAAAACCCTTGGCTATGCCTCCCAGGAGGATGGAAGGTGGAGAATCAGCAGCGCCATGGCAGGAGCTGGCAGTGCTGGTGGTTCCAGAACCAGCTGTGGGCAGGGTTTTGCCTTGGGTTTGAGAGAGGCAAAGAGCCTGGTGCTCCAGGAACACTGGGACAGGAAAAGGTATGCCAACATGATCCCAGGAAATCCCCAACACTGCTGCTCCTACATTTTTCTAATCAGGATCACCAGTGGTGATTTTTGCCTTCTCCTTTTTTTAATTTCTTCTACCTCTTTTCCTTTATCTCCTTCATTTATCTCAAATTTCAGCTTCTATAGAGTGCTTTGAGTGGAGCTCCTGTACAATGCTTTTGAGGTTTTATGGAGTGGTAAGAAGGGCCTTTTTAGGGCACTTAAGCCACTTTTTACAATTGTGAATTAGTGGAAATACCTGTGGAAATTCAAAATACAGGTTCTTCGATCTATCAGTTTGGAGACAGGCAGGGCATGCTGCTCTCTCACTTAAGAAGTCAAGTGAGAAGAGGAAAGTGCTCCATGCACCATTCCTTGCAGAGGGACTGAACCTCGATGGTGTAGTCAGATTCCTGTCACTCAGATTGATGGGAATGTACCCAAGGTGAAGATGGATACGAGAATTTCACTTAGAAATGCTTCCCAGAGGTGACTTGCATCAACGTGCACATGCCAGGTGGACTTCAACCTGTGGCCACATGTGAGTTCTGGGAGATTAAAGATTCCCCTCAGATGCAGGGCATGGCTGTAACTAACTTTCCCAAGATTTACATGACTTACATGATATTCTGCATGGCAGACACCTGACAGAAGCTGCTGGCAGATCTCCTGGCTGCTGAGAGCAGTGTATGGGATGCTCCAGGCAGAGCATGGGAGTTTCATGGTGACTGCTTTTTGTTGATGCACTGATGAGCAGAAAGCAGCCAGCTCTTTCAAAATCTTCCTTTAGGGATTTGTGTTCCTCCTGTGGAAGTGTTAAACTGAATTCTGTGTTGTGTGTCCAAAGCAAGCTGGCTCAGATGGAAATACATACCATCTCAGCATTTTGGTTTTTTATCCCAGATCCCTCTCCCATCAGGAGAGACTATTCTGAACTAAAGGCAAATCCTGACTACTACTTTTTAGTAGCTCAAAACTTGTCTCCAAAGCATTGTAGCATCTCGAGGCTATTCCCAAACAAAATGTTACAAGATGGTAGCAGCCCCAGTTCAGAAAACCAGAAACACAGACATTGAATGAGAAGCAGTGGTTTTGTATATTTAATTGGTAATTAAAAGTACACTTCATATTCTGTGACCTTGAGGCCAAGCATTCACATGCTAAAATGTGACTTGTACTTGACCAATACTGTTCTGATGTCACCTGTGCTTCAGAGTTATAATTTTAATTGGTCACTAGCACTTGCAGCAGCATAAAATAAGTATTACATGATTCTCATTCATTGACTGATGCCTGTCACGTTATTAATTTTGTGTAAATGTGTTGTCCTGTTTGTGTTTGAGAGATTTAGGTGCCCAGAATTGCAGTTTGCCTATTACCTCACTGCATAACACTTTTGTCAACTATGTCTGTGTTCCAGTGTTTCATCACTGTGGAAAATGCTGCCTGTTTGAAGTGATACATAAGGGATTCTGTGTGTCCAGAGAGGAACCCAGCACTCTAGAGAAGAGAGTGTTGTGTGACAGATTATAGCTTCCCTTGATGATCAGCCCCAATTTGGACCAGAGGTTAAAGAATAAGAGGTGCTATCCCAGAACCTCAAGGAACATATGAATAAGTGGGAGCAACATCTTAAGCTCTCATAAATTTGTACAACCCTACAATTGATTCCAGGGCTCACCTGTGCTAGCTGGAGATGTGAATATTGGCTGGTTAGGAGGAGGAGCAGGAGTTCTCAAGGAATTGCTGAGGAGCAGGTGGATATTTTTCGCCAGGCTGCCCAGCACTCTGAACAGCCACTTGGGGAAGAGCTCTAAAAATGTGCTCCAGGAAGACTTTAAGCAGAGAGAGAGTACATGTGGTTCAGCAGCCAAGCAGAAAAATATATTTAAAAATCACTATTCTGTTTACTGATTACCTTTGGGAACTCAGGAGAAGTGATGCCTTTACAGAGTAATCAGCAAAAAAGTTCTGTGGTCTCTGGCAGTTTTGCTGAGCTGATACAATCCTAGAGAAGGTGTTTTTCAGTGCAGGTTTCCTAGATTCCCTGTAGGAAGAGAAGGAAAAGAATCTGAAATCCCTCCTGACCTGATTTTCTGATTTTTAGTATTTCCCCCATCCCTAGGTTTGGGAGCTGATGATTTAGCTTCTTGCTGCAGCAGCTTTTTTGTCAGGGGTGAAGCTGCACTTGGAGCATAGTGCCACTGCCTGCTTCTGTAGCAGCCTTGAAAAGAAAATAAAAAATTCTTTAGGTAAAATTTTTACTTTGCTTGAATTTTAAAGGAACAAAGCTCACAACAGAGTCAAATGTAGGGCATTTTCCCCCATTTTCACCCAGGTAACTTCATCTTCTGAGTGATAGTTTCTGTGATTGTGAGATGAAAGGTCAAAATGAGCAAAAAAAATCAATTTGTTAAGAAAAGATAGACCTGTCTGCCTCCCTATATGTTTGTCATTTAGTTTAGTGTCTACATAAATTGTCCTTTAAATATTCCCTTTCACTTCTCTGTTTTTAGGGAGGGTTCTAGAAAACCAGATCAGGATTTGGGATTTCTCAGTAAAAGGAGGTGAATCATTGTAGTGGTTTTGGAGTGGTTTTGAGTGGTTTTGGAGGATGATCCTCCCCTCTGCAGCTCACTTTTCCCACGTGTAAAGTCAGGTTAGCTATGTTTATTTGACAAAGAGCTTAAGGCTGAGTTATTATCTCAAATGTTTTGCAACTGGAAAAACCTCACCTAGTTATATTTTTATTTTTACTGCTAGTAATGCTAAAAAAAGAAAGGGAACAGTAATAAGGCAGCTGGTATTCACCATCAGCAGTGCTTCACACCTGACTCTTTGAAGCTTCTCATTTACAAGCCTGAGGGATTGTAAATGTCCAGTAAGTGTCAATGAAATGAGGGACCCTATGTCCAGTGATTCCTCATCTTTCTGGCTTTGTCTGCAACACAGGCAACAAGAGATGAGAAGTGACCTGTGGCTTTGAAAAATGCAAAAAAAAACCCAACAAAACACGTGTTGTAGAAAGGGAGAAACTTTGCTTTCCTCACCACTCCAAGGCACAGCGATTGTGGGAGGCTGAAAGTGGGGCTCCAACAGGAGACAAAGCCATGGCTTCTGTGTCGTGGCCAGATTAAACCTGAGTTTGAAGAACTGTGGAAACATTCCTATTTTAGGAATGCATTTTGGGTGTTTTATGTCATAATTATTCTGAGATATCACCCGAGGCTCCCATGTGCACGAGGAAAGCTCTCCTGATTAACATTGACAGGTTTCTCATCCGTTTCCTCCAGGAGCTGAATTCCCTGGGCAGAAAAGTCTCTGCAGCCTGTTTTTCTGCTGGGCCAGGGTGTGTTCTCAGCTGGGAAGGGCCACGGAGTTACATGTGTTAAAAGTCCAGCATGAGAGCTGGAAAAGTACTTTCAAAAACTACAATTGTGAAAGAGCTGGTCCTCTGAATATTTGCTTATGCTCTGTTATTGTTTATAGACTTTTCTATCCCATGTGAGAGAGAGTACTGGAAAAAAAACAAGAAAAGAGAGGTTTGGAACTGCTCAGAATAATTTTGTCAGAAAGACTTTTTCAATTACAAAACCATTTTTCCCCAATATTTGGAAAATCAATTTTGATGACATTTCTTTTTGTTATAAAAGCGCAAGGGATTAAGTGCTTTGATTGTGTCAAAAGCCTGTTTCAATTTCTGTTGTAGGAGCACTTCTAAAAACTCCAAATGAACATTTTAGCAATGAACTACAAACACGAAAATGTTCTTATGAGCTTAAAAAGCTGAAAACCATCCCCCAACATACTGACAGATCTCAAGCCAAAGTGAAAAAAAAAAAAAAATCCCAGAAAACGAGTTACTGACATTGCCATTATTGCCTCTGGTAAATATATGGTGCTGGTTTTCAAGGACTAAAAATCTTTTGTTTTGAGCTTGCTGTCATTGACTGATCAGCACAAACAGTGAGCAGAGAGGAGGATTCTGTGTCAGACAGAGCCTTAGGCTGCTGCGTGGCTGGGGAGCACCAGGGCTGTGTGGGACAGAGTCCTGGCAAACCCAGCTCCTGCCACCTTCCCTGCCTCCAAATGCACCTGAGATAGGCACCAGGAGCAAACCCCTTAATTCTCTGTGCTCAGTCCTGCACTCAGGGCTCCTCTGTGACATCCATAAGGTCACCAGGAGGAGAAACCAAATCTCTGGGGTCTGTGGCATGGAGAGAAAAGAGAGAGTGCTCTGTCTCTGACTCTGCTGCTGTCACTGCCCAGGTGCCACCATCCTGCTGCCACTGCCCAGGGCTGCAGCTCTGTGCCCCAGCCCGAGGCTCCTGCTGTGCCCAGCTGCTTTGCCTTTGTCCCTGGGCAGTCTGTGGATGGTGGAGCAGATTTGTGCTGTGCCACAGCAATGTGCTCTGGGTTTGTGGAGCAGATGCTGCCTGGCACTGGCTGGCAGGATTTTGGTGAAGTTCTGCGTAAGGGGGATTTCCCTTGAGGTTTTTTCCTCTTGCAGTCAGTCTTTCCTGTGCTGCAGAACTCTGAGACTTCTTCCCTGTGCTGCAGACCTGCAGATTATTGCAAATTGCTTGTTTTTAATATAGATTGTGCCTCACTCCTGATCCCCTCCCCATGACACTTTTTCCTTGGGAAGCAGTCCCAGCTGGGGCTCACAGCCTGGTTTTGTCCATCCCTCCATGTACTGGTGGGTTTCCTGCTGTGAACCCTTCTTGCCTCTCTGGCAGCTGTGCTAATTTTTCTTTGTTTTGTGGACACAGCCTTTCTGTACTGACTTCATCTGAGAAAGAGAACCTGAGTCTTTCACATGATAAAAGCCTTGCTGCTGCAAAATCTTACCAAAAGCAGAGAGTGGTTGTGTAGCAGCTGTACCTGGGGGCAGAGAAGACAAATGCTTGTCTGTGGGACCTACCAACAGCTCCACGTGTCTGCCAGCCACGTGTCCTTTGCTTCCACAAATGAGGTTTGCATGCCAAGGAATGCAGCAATTTATGGCTGAATGTTTCAGAGACAAGTGGTCTTGTCTGCAATGGCTGCTTGAGCAGTTAGGGCTCTGGTCATGATCTCAGAGTCCTGGTGATGGCTCCTAGAACATTTGTAAGAAATGGCTTTAAGTGCCTGAGGAATTTAAGCCTCATCTCTTCAACCTCCATCAGGAAAGAAGCCTTTCCCAAGTGACTCCAATGTTGTGGCTGTGCTGATCCAGAGCATCACCTTTCCCCTCCCAGTGTCCTCATGAGCAAAGGCATCCACCTCCCACAAAAGAAATTTTATTTCTCCATGGATTGATTCTGGAATAATCATGTCAGTTAATATCCCAGATGAGAGACAGCCTGGTTTTTACAGAAAGTCCAAACATTGCTGAATGCTAATATTTGTAAATGCTTTAGAAAATCTCACCCTTTATTTTCTGGATTTTAGTGACTTGGCTGGAATGTTGTGTGTCAGTAAACAGCTGAGGACAGAGTTAGGAAGTTGCCTGAGCTTGTACTTTTCTGCCCTTCAGAGGTTGCACTCCAAAGGTACAAAAATCAGCCCCACTTCTGAGTGCAGCCTGACCTGCACTAAATCATTAACCACATCAGTCTCATCCCCTCTGTTTAAATATGAGTGGCTGCTTACTCATTTCTTAATATAGTTTTGCTCTTAAATGATTCATATTGTTTCATGGTTTTCATAGCACTTCACAGAGACTTGGCAGAGGCCTGGGGGACCTTGGCTCTCTCCAGCTTGCCACTCCAGATGGCTTTGCATTTCCACAGCAGATGAGATGCTCTGGTCATGGCAGGGCAGTTGCCTGCATTTGCTAATCTGCTTTGCCAACCTCCCAGACCCTTGTAGGATGCTTCTGTGCACCACATTTGAAGAGTTTGCATTTAAATTGGCTGTTGAAATTCATGATTCATTTTCTTACTTTAATTACTGTCTCTGCTGCACTTCCAGATAGTTATACACTCTGCTGGAAGACTTGGGGGCTATCTTTTTTGTAGTAACACAAAACATCTATAGTAAAAATAGGCAAAAGAATAGTGTCTTCATTTTACTCTTGGTGAGCTGAATCTCTGAAAGATTAACTGATTTTCTTCAAGATGCTCAAGGGACTGTCCCAGAATCTGGGAGCTCCTTTCTTTGGGGCTTGTATAACTTCTGGCTCAGAAATTCATGAAACTTTGTGGGATCAGATGCAGAGCAGCAGCCTGAGGAGCTAATCTTATGCCTGGGAGTCAGTAAAATGAGATTCCTCACAAGTGCAGTTTCACTCACACAGTGGAAAAATGTTTCTGACTATTAATTTGCTTCTCGTCTCCACGAATATATTTGAGTCAAAAGTGGTGTGAAATATTGGGTCATTTGCAGCTGGGGTTTGTGCAGGATCTGGGTCAGGAAAGCTGTACTCAGGAAAGCTGTACTCAGGAAAGCTGTACTCAGCACATTTAGCCACTGTATTTCAGTGTGTACCCCTGCTACTGGGTGGCAAACAGGCTTCATGTTCACAAAGTGTTGTTTTTCTGAAAAACAGTCCTATTATGTTTCTCTGAAATCTACTTACTTGATGCTGTGGTCCCACTGTGTTTCTATGAGTCTGTCTTTGGGTAATCCTCCAGCTTTGCCTCAGGCCTTGGTGTATGACAAGTGAAACCATGCTGTGACACTGGTGGTGCCAATTTTCTGCTCCTGTTTTGTACTCAGAGCAAAGACAGCAGATTGATCCAGGCTCTGTTTAGGGGCTTTACTCCTTGTGAAGTGCTCGTGCACCTCAGCAGACTGCATCCATTCCACTCCCAGGACCAGATGCCTTTTCCCTGTTGCTGGTCCCTGTAAAGGGTTTGACATCACGTGCAGGGGTGTGCACAGGGCTCTGCTTTGACCTCTCTGAGGCTGTTCAAGCTCTGAAAAGGGAGGAAAGGACTCCTGAGTTCATCCTTTTGCAGGGTAAGCCTTGCACAGTCAGTGTGGAGAGCTTGTGAGAGCAGCAGAGCCCTGGTGAGTGATGTGAGCAGATCTAGTCAGCTCTCTGTCTGTCTGTCTGTCTGTCTGAGCTCCACAGCTCCTGCAGGCAGAGCTGAGAGAGTGGACATTGCTGAGAAGCTGTAATAAAGGACAGACTTCAGTGGTTGAAGCTTTCAGTTATCCTGAGGCTGCTTTTAGGCTGCTGTAGTGTTTACAAAGGGGAAATGTGGGGTGTTGTGTTTTGTAATATTTGTGCAAAACTCTGTGGGGCCAGTTGGGACTAGATGTTGTGCTCCGCACTGATTCACCTTGTAAAAAATGAATGTTTAGAAACTGGATGTGAGTAAGGCTTCTCCAGGGCTGAGCTGCTGCTTGGCCACTTGGCTCTGTCTTTTTGTAGGTCATTGCTGATGCACTGTGAGTTTAAATTTAGTGCTAGAATGAATTACTCACCATGAAGTCGAAAGAAGAATTTTCAGCTCAAGGTTTCAGGCTGTTTTCCCTAGCCCTCTCCCAGCTAGAGGAAGCACTAGTTAGATAGATAGTTAGAAGTGCTCTGAGAGTTTTTGGCCGAATTAAATTATAATTGACCTGGGAAAAATGACAACAAAAAAAGGAAATCTGAATATCTCTGGGAAAGGATAAACTTGGTGGGCATCTCAGACCACTTTTTCAATCCTTTGTTTGGGTGCTATGGAACCTCTAAGAGGATTTCAATCTTTTGTGTGTCAGATGATTCCAGGCAGAGATCATTTATCTGGCAAACTCCAAAATCCTCATTCCTCCTGCCTCCCTTCCCATGACACGTGAACCTGCCAGAAGATGACAGGGGCACTGACTAAAGTTCCTATGGAAAGGAGAAGAGTGTTAGCCAGCCAGCTCCAGATTTCTCTGGCTGTGATCTCCAGCAATGCCATCTCTGTTGATCTAAGATCGTGGCTGAGCCTAACCCTGCAGTTATGCACTTAGAAAGTCACAGCCTGTCAGAATAGCATTAGTGTCACTGCCAGCACCTCGCCCACCTGCTGCCACCTCAGATCATGCCTGGAATATTAACTCATTGCTCCCTTGGAGTGATGGAGGGAGGATGATCAGCTCCTTGTCAGTCAGATTTCAATCTCAGCTTCTAGCGTGCTTATAAATTACACTACCATTAGCTAAAACAAAGTGGGTGTTTTTTCCTCATGTTTCTCATCTTTTTTCCCATTGGAGAGGAATCCAAGATGACACATTCATGCTCCAGGCTCAGAGGTGCTACAGAGTGGATTGCTGGAGGCCTTTGGGTCTGGGGGGTGGATGCTGCCCAGTCTGTGCTGTGGCTCCTGACCCTGTACACGTTCAGGGGTGACATCCACAGTGCTGCCCTTCTTAGGAGAGGATCCATCTCCCTGTAACTAAGCTCTGGGTATTTCTCAGCAGTCCTGCTAATTGCTAATGACAGGGACCTTGGAAGTCTCTGAAAGATCACAGTAGTTTAATTTGAATTTTTCTCTAAGGAGGGAAGTTGACAGTGAGTGAGCAGTCAGCTCTCTCCAGGCACCTCCATCAGGAAGAGCAAGTTCTCACCACTGCAGTAAAACATCCAAAGCACTCAAATTTCAGTCAGGATATTGTTTGTTGTATACTTTATGTCTGAGATAAAAGAAAGCAAACTAATTTTAAAATTACATCCCTGGGGGAAGATAAGGATGCCAGACTTATTGGCTGCAAGGAAATCCCTCAGCTACTTGAGCAGTTAAAGGAGCCTGAGAGGGATTGTAAAACCAAGTCTCTGTCAGGTGCCTGGGTACAAATTTTTAGTTAAAAAAGACTTGTAAAGGAAATCTTCTAAGCAGCACAGACAGTAAATAACACACCATTAAAGCCTGGAAAAGTGTGAATGTGTTGCTGTGTCAGGGCTTGTGGCTTTGTAGGAATTCTCTGAATTAAACCAGAGTGTGCACCTGAGCATCCCGTGGGGAGCCAGGGTGTCAGAGCACTGCTCTGGCTTCTGGAAACAGACAGCTCAGAGCTGGGGCACCTCTAAAATGTGCAGGGACTCTGGGGAGTGGCAACAGTGGTTCACAAGCTGGTTTTGCTGTTCTTGATTAGTTTGGTGCCGATTACAAAGTAATTCTTTTTTATACAAATCTAGAATTTTGCCCATTTGGAGAAAGTTTATAGAGCTATTCTTTAATTTCCATGATCTGTTAGAAAAATAGAGAACAAAATTCTTTTGGTCAAGTTTTCATCAGACTAATTAGAATATCTGTTTAGTTTGAGACCACAGTGATAGTTGGTACAAGCTCAGAGCCTGGCCTACTTAGAAATAAAAAAAAAGAAAAATAAAATCTTACTTTTTATCAGAAAGTGTGAATCCCTAGTCCCAGCAGCTTTTGTGTGAAAAAGAAAAAAAAATAGTCTGCTCTGACACAGCCAGTCAAGAGATTTCTGATGAAACTGGAGCTGTTTCACCCTCATCACTTCTGTCTTCGTGATACTAAACTTTCTGAAATAACTCTATGCTTTATTTTGACTTAACTTCCTTTGCTTTAGAAATTTTCACCTAAGTGAAAATGGTAGGACTCCTGATTGTTCCAGACTAATTTGCAGTGTGATTATAGAATCAATTAAAGGCTATTAATGAGAGATATCTCCTGTACTATCTGCTTCATTTTATGGTTATTAGGAAGCAACTTATGGAACAGTTACCATAGTCATAGCCTACAAAAATAGGGGCAGTCACAAAGCTTGGGAGCTAAAATCCTGTACTGCTACATGCATGAAATCACAGATAAGTGTGACAGGAGTTGACATTTCAGATACAGTTTGACTTACCAATGAGGGACAAGGCTATGATAAGACACACTGCCTCTGGAGGGGAAAGAAAGATTCACTGTGGGAATCATTTTGATTGTTGAAAGAAATCACAGCGCTTCAAAATGATTGTGCTGCAACGGCTGTAACATCAAAAGCAGGGATAAACTCCTGGAAAACTACATTTGCAGTATTTCCATTTAACCATTTAATAGAGTCACGGGATGAGTGAGTGGATAAAACACAGGAGCTGCCCACAGCAATGACTCCTCTTTCCACACACATGGTTTACTCCTGTTCTCTGTGGTTTATAGGGATGTGGGGATTTCATCCCCAGCCTCCCCCTCTGAGACCTGCTGTCTGCCAGGAACCCCAACTCTTGTAACTGCTGATAATGTTTTCTCTTCTTCTCAAGCCCATGGCAGTAAATGCCATGTAGAAAACTTGCTGCACAGAGCAGGCAGAGAAATGCCTGAGAGATAAATGCCTGAGAGAGAGCGAGGCTGCTGGGCTCTGTGTGCCATGGCAGCAGTGTCAGTGCTGTCCCTTGCGTCCAGTCCCCTCTGCACACTCTGAATGACCACTGAGACCAGGGTGTCCATGCCCCGGCCCCTTTGCCTTTCAGTCTTCACTGTAAAGGTGCCAAAGGTCACAATATCACATTCATGTGTACAGGCTGCAGAGCAAACAGAAATCCAGAGAAAAGGCAGCTTACAAAATGATTGAAATTTTGGTGTTAAAACTGGTGGGTGACTGATACACCCAGCAATAATTTGGGCCAATGACCTCTGGAGCAGGGTCAGCCTGAGCATGGACAGACTGATACATGTGAATTCTGCTCAGAAAGCCAAATTAGCAAGTGCTTTTGCATGATCTGTCTTCTGCTGCCTGGGCATTTTCCCACAGTGCTTGGAGCTCTGATTAAGGCAGTCAACCATAAATCACCAGGGCACATGTCAATGAAGCCCTTACGATGCCATTGGGGATAGAGGAATCATATCCTCTTATTGCTTTAATCGTGAGGCTGGAGTCCATTAAAAATCCATTTAAATCTGTGAACTGGTGCTAGTTTTAAACTGGTAATTTATGTCCAGTGGATATTAGCAGCATTTTTTCCCCCTGTATCTGAACTGTTGCCAACAGCTGCTCTAACTAACCAATGCTATTCATGTTCAGGCTTATACAATATAATCTCCTTCACTTTCTGGGTCTGGATCAGCAGGCAGCAGTAATGGGCATTGTCTGAATCAAAGCCTCTTACAGAACTGTTGCAAACCAAAATGAGAAGGCTGGAATAGCACACCATCAGTACATGGAGAGTATTCTGAACTGGGAATTGATCAGTGGATTTTCTACCATCATCTTTCAAACTGCATTTTGGAAGGACTCAGAACAAGCTCAGTGGAATGTACCTGATACCCAACACCCACCTACCAGGATGAGCTGTACAATAGTAATCAAACAGGTGCTTTTAGGATACTTTCAGTCTAGGTAATTACTTTGTTGATTTTGGAGTCTGAGTATTTTTCCATATCCTTATACTCATCTGATTTGCAAAACAAGGTTCTGCAGGGGAAGAATTCACACACATAGCATGAGCTCTTTCCCTCCAGTGCTGATGCCTGGTGGCCTTTGAAGACGGCCAAGAATTCTCCCACTTCTAACTGACCAAAATCAGATTCTACTGAAGGAGTCCAGTTGAAACAGTGCAGAATCAGTGTGTATGGTGCTGTTAATATAGTAAGAAACACTACAGATCAAAAGCAGCAGCAATGGCACAGCTGACACCTACATTATTGTATGTACAGCTAAACAATGTAGAAGCAAAGACTACTTGGGCAGATGCATCCTGAGGCTGGGGTGGTTCTGGCAGCATTTGGACAGGGTCATGACCCATTTAAAGTAGTATAACTTCTCTCCTCTACACTGTTAAAAACCACTAACTGTTCTGTGGCAGTTCCCATTTTGGTTTTCTGGCAGAAACGACCTTTGGAGCACAGGGGTCAAGGTTTTCTCATTAACTCATGGCTTTAAAAATTTTTGGAATTAAAGCAAGGCAATGCAAAATCCTCTGTTCCACTCTTAAAGGACTGTGGATAGTTCAGGTATCACATCATCAGTCAGCACAGGGCCTTTTCCACCCCCACTCCAGGTCACTGCCTTGCTCTGAGCTCCACTGCCCACCTCCCTGTGGTTCAACCCCCTGAGCTGCCAGCAAGGCACAGATGTCCCCCCTGCCAGTGGCACAGGGATGTGGTGGGGCAGAGGGGATGGCTCCATATGAACAGGGCACCTGTCTCCAGCTATTCTGTCCATCTGCTACAGCTCTTGCTCTTGGCAGGTGAGCACCTGCTCCAGGAGCACTGCAAGAGCAGGAAGGAGCTGGCACTGAAGGGTGATGAGGTCAGCAGAACGCTGTGCAAACGTGTGGGTCGCAGTTGGAGATCCATAAAGGGATGCAGGAGCAAGTGTTGGAAGTTGTGGCAAGGGATTTGTGCTCTGCATGTGGAAATGATCATGAGAGTGCAGTGGGACTGGTCTGATCAGCCAAAGGCAGGCAAAAATTAGCCAAAATAAAATAAGCAAAGGCTCAAATATTTCTAAGCCAAAGTGCTGGTCCTTATTTTTCAAAATGAAATGAATTAATTTCTTCTGGAACTCTACCAAACTATTTATTCTTAATTCTGGTAGCAGCAGCCACAGAGGTAACCAGAAATCTCTAGGTAGTGCAGGTGTTTGCTAGCAGGAGCAGCTGTTACTGTTAGAAAAAACCCAAAAGGTTCCCCTTCAGTTTCAGCTTCATAACCCAGATGACAAGTTCTGAAATGAATTAAAAAAAAAAAAATCTCCAACAGACGCTTCATCAAAACCTGGCTTGGCTTTGCTTGCAGCTGTTTTGCTCCTTCTGGGGCTTGGCATGGGATAGCTGTTGTGGGATCTGTGCTCACCCTTCTGCATGTCCCTTTTCAGACTCACTTTCCATTCAGACACCAGTTTCTTCTTTTCTTCATTTTTTTTGCTCATTAGTGCAAAGGAAGCAACCGTGCTGCTGCCTCAGCCAGACAAAAATCAGCTTCCTTAGGCAGGTGGAAGGTGTTAGTTTTGTACTGGGAGCTCACTTGGGACAAAGAGTAAACAACAAAAGTAACTTGTTCCCCCCCAAAAAACATCTTTGTTAATTTTCTCATGCAAAGGTTCTCCTTTGAAGTGACACAGCTCATCGACTGGACTTGGAGGCATCCACATAATGCCTCAAAAGACAAAGTTATACTTACAGCAGTTATACTGCTGTATACTTACAAAGTTATACTGTCAGCAGCATTAGGGAAAGTTAAACTTGTGGATATAGGCAATCCAAACTAAGCCAGGAAGCTTCTGTTTGATTCAGACAGCTTAGAGCTGGCTACCACTGAAGTCTGCATTTGACAGCTGCAGAACTATTTCCTTTTGATTTTTCATGTACAAAGTCCCATGGTTCAGAAGAGAGGAGCAGGGTTTCATGCATATGACTGAGTGGAGAGAGCCAGAAGCATTTGGAAATTATTCAGTGCAAGTTATGATTTGTTCTTACTGCTTTTCTTTTTAGCACCAGAAATCGGTGCTGATGTCATTCCCTTGTTAGTTGCTTAGTTCAGTGAGAATAAAGGACAGCTAAATTGGGACCCTGCAAAATGCAACACCCAGATGGTTGAAAAGGCAAGTGAACAAGGTGCTGAAATGAGAGGCTTTTATCTTGGGTTTGAAAAAAGAAATAAAAAAAAAAATCAAGCTGCATACAAGTAATACACATGACCACAAACGGAAGGGAAGTTCATTTGGAGCCTGAATTTTGCATTCCTTCCCATCAAATCAGGCAGTGCTGCTGTACTTGTGGGTTAAAAACAGGAACAAAACCAACAGCAAAGCAAGGCAGAGAGAATCAGACCAAACCCAAGTCTCTCTGGCAGTATTTTGGTACTCAGGGCTGGTAAAGTGCATTTCCCAGACTCTGTGCTGCCTGCCAGGGCCATCCACCCTTACTGTGATCCTGTGTAATGACCTCCCAGCCAGGTGCCCCAGGGCCATCCCCAGTTTATTTCTATCCCAGATCCTGGACATTTCATTGAGTGAATTTTAATTTCATATAAGTAAATTTACAATTGTCATTACAATGTTTTCACTGCAGAATGACAGCAGGTTTGGCCAGTTAACTTATTGCAGAGGTTACAGCAGAGGCCAGAGCAGCACCTACAGATTGGAGGAGCACTAATCTAATAATTATCAGGCAATTACACAGCCCCATAAGCCAGGTATGGCTGCTTTAGAAATGCCCCAGGAGGAAATGAAGTGGAGAGGGAATTATTCTAACATATGGGAATTTATCAGTTGCTAGCACCACAGAGATTTTGTTAAAAGATTCCCTCAGGGCTCCCTATGACAACGTCATGGATTTATGATTGGTGATGAACATCTCTCTGAGCAGAGCAAAACAACATAAAGGATTACAGGCTTCAGGCATTTTCTGAACTGGGATGCAGGTGAAACAATTTCCACCCAATAGTGGGTGTCTTGTGACAGAAGGCAGAATCTTTGCTGGTGGTCTCTGTGATTGGTGAGGTATAATACTATTTGCTTAGATTATTTTACACTGGAGCTAGAGAGAGAGTTGGTAGCCAGAAAAGCCAGAAGAAATTTGCTCAATTTGTCTTAAAAGATACTTTTTTGTCTGCTTTTTCTCCATTTTCCCAGCAGCACTGGTTATATCAGACATAGCAGCATAACACATAGGTGCTAAAATTAACAATGCTGTGTTGTAAAATCCTCTTTTAAAAAATGGTGACTGGTGGGAACTGCTCATGAATAAAACTGAAGAAGAAGGAGAGAAGCATCGTGGAAATGTTGGCAGAACTGCACTTTCAGAGTTTAAAATGTGAAAATTCGTTGACAAGCACTATAGATTGCTTTAGGTAGGGCAGGGATCATGTACAGATTATGTGGTTCTTGAGAAAAGAACAAAAAATGAGGTACTACAAGTGCTCTCAGCCTGGGCTAACATGAAGGGGTGGGGGGTTACAGTGCAGGACAGAGAAGGAGGAGGCTTATCCTGCCTCTGTTTTGGGAAGAAAGCTGCTTTTCCTTCAGAAGGATCATGGCAGTGAGGGCAAGGAGGGAGGGTGCTGATCTCTGGTGCTCACCTGTGCTGGGACAGCAAGGTCACTGCTCACTCTGTAACTGTGCTGATCTTCCTTGCCCACTGCACAATTTAATTTCTCTTTTCCTCACCACTTGAGAAAAGAGTTTCTTTGCTGGGTTTCTCTTTGCTTGCACTGGGGTTGGTGAACTGATTTGATATGACAGTATAGCTACAATTGCAGAAAAAAAACAGGAAGAATGGCACATTTTTTTCACGATACCCTGTCCTCTTCTATGATTTATTTGGCATGTTGAAGTATTAATGCTTCATGTGCTGCAGTAACTGACTTTTTGATACAGAGGTTTTGCTAGGAAAAGCATTTTAGGGTATACAGTGCCAGGAGGATATTGGAAAAGAAGTGGAGAAATTGTCTATTTAACAAAAACTAGTAAATTCCATCAGTGGGACCTATACACCAGCTGGGCCAACAGAGTAAAGGGCAGAATTAGTTTCCAGCTGATTGTGGTGAAACACTGAGAGTGTGACATTCATTTGTGTCCTGAACAGTCACCTTTTCCCTCCTGTCAAGCTCATCCAAGCCAGGGCTGGGGCTCCATCTTCCAGAAGGTTCCTCAGCACCAGGCACACCACATTTCACATATTTTTGGTAAGGATGGATTTTTCCAGCCTTTCAGAGTGTATTACCTTTAGGAGGTCAAAAGCTTTTGATCTCTGGTTGCCCAGACAAGCAAAGGAGAAAGGGTAGGGGAAGTTAATACAGCCAAGGGTTTCTAAGCCTTTGGTTGTGCTCTTGGTTGTTGAACAGACTTTTCTTGTATTTGTATTTAAACTTCACAACGAATGAAGTTAATTAGACTTGGTTAAGCTGATAACACCACTGCAAGGACCCAAAGACTGAGCCCTCCCTGTCTCTGTCAAAGAAAATCAATATTTTCATTCTTCCATAACTTCATTGCTCCGTTAAGCAACACCAAGTTTGCATTATGCTGAAACTTATGCACATAATTAGAGCTTTGGGAATTTGAAGGTATTTTATCAGTAATTAAAATGAAAGCGTTCAAGAGTAGGGATTTACTTTCTTTTTCTTTTGTCATTCTTAATTAAAAAAAACCAAAACAAGACAAAACAAAACAAAACAAAACAAAACAAAAACAACCCAAAGCTACCCCAAAAGCATAAGTAAAAAAATTATGTGGATCTAGAAACACTCCCCTGTGATCTGTCCCTTCCCCATGTCAGTGAGGCCCTTGTGCCTTCATCTCTGACCTTTCTTTGCATGAAGGACACACAAGTGCTTCAGTTTGACTGCCAGAAAGGAGGCACCAAAAGGGAAAGGTTCCACATGAAATCAGTAAATACCTCACTCCACAAACACTCTTAGAGGAATCAGGGCCATATCTCCTGGAGAAGAGAAGGGAAATTTCCCCCTTTAAAAGGGAATTACAAGCTGCACTATGCACGTTTCTCTGTGTTTAATTGCTGGCCCACTTGGGCAAACTGCTTTTGGGGCCAGCAGCTCCATGAAGTTCCCTGATGTGTGACAGGTTAAGGGAATGTTGGGAAAGGTGCTTTTGCTCATACACTGCAGCATCTCCTGCTGTCTTTTGGGACAGCAACTGGCTGATGATTTTAGTGTTTTGGCAGCAAAAGAAATCCTGCCCTGGTTTTGGATAATTCCTATGGAGGGTGGGAAAACACATCCCTCCCTGGCCAGCCATCCACTGCCCCTGCCTTTCCCTCCAGCAGCAGCAAAGAGAGGTCAGAGCAGCACAGAACCATACCTGGAGCTGAGTTTTCGCTAAAAATACTGGCAAGAAGTAGAACTAAGTAATTTTACTTGGCCAAATGAAATACTTCTCGTGCTGTTCAGAACTGTGCACAATCTCCAGTAATGTTTGCGTTGTAAACCCAAATCTCTTGATTTTTAGTAAAAGCGATATTGTCTGAATGTTGCTAGAATACTGACAGTGAAAACATTCATTGGAAAAACAGTGAGAAAACCTGGTGTAACTGAACAGCTTTTACTACAGGTGTGCAGAGTGCAGAGAGTGGAGTAATGAACGTTGTCCCCAGTTCAAGCAGCCGCCGCATGTGCTGCAAGTGTGAGCAAACAACTTGGGAAGAATTGTAGGGAACTGCATCCTTGGAAGGAAAGTACCAAAGACAAAACTCCCATCAACAGCAGCAGTAGGTAAAAGTATTCCTAAGTGGTCATGAACAAAGGACTTTTCAGGGAAAACTTCAAGCAAAGAGGGTTTACATCTTATCTATATTCATCCTTGGTTCCGTTTGCTTGCAGTGTTCTCTGTCTTACAAAGGAGATCAGCTTTTGTGGGGACAGCTGGGACTGGGATGGCTTATTTTCAAGTCTCAAATGTCAATGACTAATGCTGATTTGCATGCAGATTGCCTCTCAGCTTTATTTTATTTGGTTATTTATTTATTTCTCAGAAATGCTGTCATTTGCCTCTGAGGAAGAAATCAATGAGAGGGCAATAAGGATCTAATCTTATTGCCAATTCAGGAGAAAAAAATACAGAAATAAAAAAGAAGATGAGAGAAGCATTTCAGCAAATGTATAACTGCTGGTAGTTTTTCCATTCAGGTGTTTGCCAGATGTCAGTCTGTGTGGGAAGAATGTATGTTCCTCCAGATCCAGAGCTGCTGTAGAGCTCAGGCTCTGTGTTTAGTCTCTGCTGTTTGAGTTTGCCTTTGAGTTCTTCATTGTTGGTATGAAACAAATCCCACACCATTATCTCTGTTCCCTGACAGCCAAAAATGTGAAATCCTGTAGCTCTCACCATCTGGCTATGAGCAGCAAAGGTGTGGGGTTTTTTTCAGCTGAAATCTCTTCTTTCCAGGGTGTTCCAAATTACAGCTCCATGCCTTATTGACAAAATTAATCTCTTGTAGCTTGCACATCTCCTGGATTCAGTGCTGTAATTTGGTTTTTTATTTTTCTGTTCTCTCCAGTCTGCCCCCATCACCTGCTCTCTGGTGCTGGATGCTCTGTGGGGGAGGAATCAGCTTTGCCCTGTATCTTTACAGTGACTTTGCAATCCTTTCTTCCACCCTGAAAAATGTTTATTGCCAGTGATTATTTATGATCAGAAAAAAAATAGGCCTAATATTTTTACAGATTTCTTGTTGGACTTGGCAAGTTAGCATTTGGGAAGATTCAGACCTACTAGTGATGAGAAAGCTGCAGGCACAGCCTTTGGAATTGAAATGTCACGCACTACCAGATTTATTTTGCTTGGTAGTTTCCAAAATACAATTGCAATGTCACCAGTCCATGCTCATGTTTAACTTCCACTTGCTTCAATGAGCATTTGGTCCCCAAACTGTTCAGAAGTGGCAAACTGCAGGCCAGAAGTAAATAGGTTTGCATAAATACCGGATAAAAACCTTATGTAAATAGGTTTACAGAAATGGGTTTGACGTGGGGAGGTCTGGGTTCAGTTTTGGGTGTGCTGACAAGCTCCAGCCTTGGGTCCAGCTGCACCTCACCCAGGAAGGGTGAGCAGATTCCTGCAAGGCTCAGGTCCACCTTGCTGGGCTCAGCCCTGGCAGGGTGAGGAATGGTGAACAAAGTCACACTCCTGGTTACCCCAGCAGAAAAGCCTGCACATAAAAAGCCTCTTTAGGCTGGGGTAAATGCTTATTTCTCAGGATTTATTGTAGTCACTTACTCTGGGCACAGCCCTCATGAGAACTCAGAGATTTATAAATAAGGAATTGAGGCTAGCAGATAAAGTCACTACAACACAGCCCAGCTCCTGGCCATTTATAGCTGAACTGCATTGGTTTTAATTACTTTATTTTTTTCTATTTGAGTCTAAAGACATATGAAATGATCACAAATTGATGGTGACCCTGAAGATCACTTTCTAATTGTGATGAAAATATCTTATTAAAGATTTATGTGGAGGAAAGAACCAGGTGACAACTATTTCTGGTGCTGAGTGAATGTGCCTCAGAATAAGTAAACATTGCTGATGGGATGAATGTTCTTTCTTGAGAATTTTTAATGATTAGAGAATTTTCTTAATTATAGTCAGATATCTAACCACTAATTACTCTGCTAAAGTGTGTTCTGGTAGCAGGAGAAATGCAAAACAAATTTACTTACCTATTAAAATCTTTATGTGTCTATTACTGCCACCAGTCTGTGGCTCCTCAGAAATATAGACTCTTATTGATGGGATCCCAGATGCTAACTAGAATTTAATTTAGTTAAATGGTTTGTAATACAGCTTGTATTTCTCCATGGATATACACCAACAGAAAGAGATAAAACCATTACCAATTACTCAGGCTTTTTTCTTTTTCACCTACTTGCACTCTTCCTTCTTGAATTGTAAATATAAAATATTTACAACGATTTATGTAAAATACTACTTTTTTTTGAGTCAGAAAATCTGCTGCCTATGCTATAAAGTTGCTTTCAAGGCTGTCATTCCAGTTGCAACTGTCCAGCAGTTTATAAGACACTACATCTGGCTCTACTTATCTTTTTAGTAGATTGCACTAAAGTGAATCCTTAAGGCTAAACCCTCTAATTTACTAAAACACATGCACATAAAATTACAGCTGTCTCACCGAGACTTTCATTCATTTGAACAGAACTGGGATTCATTTAAATGGTTCTAAAACTTAGATAAGCAAACTTCTTTCAAATCCATAGGAAAAAAATCCCACAAGTAAAGTACCAAAACACCCCCAACCTGCCAAGCAGCCCTAATTACTGGTTTATTGATTGGCTCATCAGTGCTTTATTCCTTATCTCTGTGTCTGGTGACACGATCTCTCCCAGATCCCGTGGCTCCAGTGGCAGCTGGGTGTGCTTCCCACGCTGAGGGACCTTCTTGTCAGGAAACAGGGTGTTTCCTACAGTTAATTCACAGTGCCAATCTTAGTTAAACCACAGTACAGCTCAATATTACACACTGTGTGAGATTCACCCCTCTGAAGCTTAGCAGTCTAAAAATTAAATGTTTCACTCAAGCTGTAACAATTATTGACTGCAAAGAGAGCATAGATGGAGACATTCAGACATATTAAATAGTTAGTGTGCACCTAAAGTTAAGATAAGAGGTTGCTTCCTCTTTTTTTCTGCTATTAGAAGACCCCACTCTGACTTTCTGCACACAGTTTGGAGTATTTTCCCTGAAAATTCCACGGGAATATCTTGCAGGAGATGTAGGAGCACCTCCTGTGAGGACTGGTGTGCATCTGCTCAGCTCCACACGTCCTCGCTGTGTGGAAGTGCCAGGAGTTTCACACCAGCTGTGGAACCCCCTCAGCACCCCAGATGATAACTCACAGAGGCACGGGGAGACAGAGGAAACGTGGAAAGCCACGTGTAAAACATGGGGAAAAAGGGGAGGGAGTTTCCTCTGAGGGCTCAGTTGGGGCTGTTCAGTCCCTCCCCAGGAGCAAATGTTCCCATTTTGCACTGTGAGTCTCATTACCCACTTCTGCCACCCAGCTCAGTGCAGCAGAGTGCTCAGTGCTGCTGGGTGTGAGGGAAAACAGCAGAATCCAATTAAAAGTCCCCTCAGCATTATTAGAAACCAAGAACTGGCTTTAAGGAGTAGTTCCAGCAGTTTGCCTGGAAATGTGCTGTGTTCCCAGTGCCAACCTTCTCCCTGCTGACAGGCCCTGTTTGCAATTCCAAATGAGATCTGCCTGTGCAGTGAGCAGTTACAAATATGATGCAAGAATTCATGGGAAAAAACTTCCCAGCTCATGTGATAAACAACCCTAGATGATCAAAATCCATAACCAAATCCTCTCTACTCTGACTCTTCCCTCGGGAGAGTGGATGTGAGAGCAGCACATGGCAGATGTTACTTTGCTTAATGCAGTGCTTCCCATCTCTCAGTGCACTCATCTGCATGGCTGGCAGGTGCAGGAGTCTGCCTGCTGCTAATTCTTTCCTGTGCTTCCACTGATAGCCCTGGCAAGGGTTGATTATTCTAATGGAAGGGGTTGAGAAGACGTATTTTGCACTGGGTGTTTGTAGCACCATGAACTGCTGCAGTGTCAGGAAGCAGAGTTTGTCCAAGGATTCCCAGCAGGATTTGTTCCCCAAAGTTGTGTTCTCCATCACCAGCATGGTCAGGTGTGTTTGCCATTCCAGTCATGGAGAGTGAAATCAGAGAAAAATGAAGAGTCAGGAAGATGTATTGCTGCTGGTTTTGCTCCCTGCACAAGAGGGCTTGGAGGAGCAACTGCTGGGTTGGAGACAAGTCACCCTGCAGCCTTTCTTCAGCACTACCCACTGCCCATCCTCCCTTTCTTTGCCTCAGCCAGGGCCCTATCACCCTCCCAGAAGGAATTTCCTGCCAGCACCTAATCCAAACCCTCCCTCCTTCAGTTTAAAGCCATTCCCTCCTGTCCTGTCCCCCCACATCTTGGCAGCAGCTCCCTCTTGCTGTGTGTGAACCTGTGGGCTGCTGGCAGCAGCTCTGAGAAAACTCTGTAGTGTGTGCCACAGGAACAAGATCTGGGTCTCACCTGCAGCCTGGACCTTCCCCCCTACCCCTCCAGGGCTACAGGGAGGAAAGCTGCACTCCCACCTGGGCAGGACAGACCTGCTCCTTTCGTGCCTCTCTTCTTGGGAGCTCCATCTTTCTCTCATGTTGCTTCTGTCATTTCCCCTTTGGCACAGGATGAAAGCTAAAATAGGAGCCAAATGTTATTTTCAGACTCAGCCAGGTGCTGTGGCCCTGCCTGGCCTCCCAAACCCTGCTGAAAATGCCATGGAAGTGTTCAGGAGCAGGACTGGTAATACTGCAATGGTGCTTCCAGCCCTGCTTTGGCAAAAATGTTTGAGGATTTATTTAGGTATTGTGCAGTTCAGTGTGTGTTTAAGGGTTTTGCTGAACCAGACCGTTTTTAGCTTTAGAACTCCTAGTTTTATTGTATTTTTGTAAGTAAATTTCAATAATTTCATTTATGTCTCTTCTGGACAGCTTGATGTGTTTTAAAATAGCCTTAAGGATTTTGGCCTAAAGTTTGCTGTCTACATCAGAAGTGCTTGAGAAAACTACTGAGATCACAGGGAGAAAATGGCCCTAATAATTTGCTAAAGGGATGGTAACTTGTTGGCAGAAGGTGGTGCTGTTACCTGATATTGAAGCAGATAACTGACTCCCATGTCAGTGAACTCCTGCTAAACCAGGTCCCTGAGCAGCAGAGAGATTTTCTTTCCCCCTTCCTCAGCCACAGATGTGAGAGTGAACAGATACAGAGGAGGTTTCCTGGTCTCTGAGATACAATAATCTTCTTAATTAGAAGGCAGATGGCCATGCCATCATTCCTCCCAACATAAAGCAGAATATCAGGTGAACTTTGTTCTTTACAGAAATCAATGCAGCCACACCGTGCTCCTCACATGGAGTGCCTGATTTCACTGACACAGACGTGTGGCCTGAGTTTAACAACAGCACAAAATGATTGATAAAAGGGACAGCTCAAAGATTTTTTTTTTCATGAGCAGCGCATTGTCACACTTGATAATATCAGATGCCAGGAGAGAAAATTTGAAAAATCCAAAGGGAGGTTTAGGTTGGGAAAAGCTCTTTTAAGTCCTGCCTGGAGCATTGATAAAATGGTTGTACATGAGCTGACAGGTGATGCATAGCAGCGTGGTGGGTGCAGGGAGCAATTCACAGGTGTAACACATAAATCACTCTTCGCCCTTCAGAATGATTTCAAGCCTCCAAAAATACCTCACAGCTTTTAGAAAAGAAAATATGAAATGCAGCAAATGATAAAACAGATAACAAGTCTCATTTCTGAAGCCTCAGAATATACAGAGATCACATTTTCAAGCTTTACATCATAATCATAAGAGTCAAAAACTTATTTTGTATTTAATAAAAGATCATTTTTTTCAGCTGATCCTATACCTGTGGGATTATGGCAATGCAGTAAGACAGAGGAGGAAATACAAATAGCTATTGCATGTTTTCTCATAAAATAGTTGACAGATTAGAAATTGCAAAAATTGAATGTTTTCCCTACTTCTGGATTAGAATACTCAGAAATTATTGTATTTTTTACTCCACTCACTGTTCCTAATATAGAAAATATTAGAACATGAGAAAGGCTGTTCCTGGAATAGCTCACTAGAAACTGGTGTCAGAAATTGCAAGCTGTGTTCTAAGTTATTTTGATAAGTTTTCACATTTCACAAAGCAACTTGGAAAATTTAGATATAGATCCAACTTTTTAGCCTGAAGGGAGACCAAATTTCAAACCTTTGGAAGTCTCTTTGCTCACTGATAATCCTCCAGTGATTTAAGATAATTTTAAACATAAGCCTCCATAAAAGAGAAAAAAGCTTCACATGTGCAAGGAGAGAAAATGAAACAGTGAAAAAGAAAGTCCACATAATGAAATAAATCTTTCAGGATCCATGCTACCAGCTAATCTGAATCAGCAAGGAAAGCACTGGTGGATTGGGAAGGGTGAGAAATATTTTGGTCCTTTGTTACAAAAGGAATATTAATAATAATAATAATCTTTTGGGCTGGCAGCTGTAAACAGGGACTTGTGATAGCACCAGTGGCCAGAGCTGAGAAGAAGCCTGAGGGGCTGCATGGACACAACATTTCAGAGAGGAATTTGTACACTTGCCATGTGCATTTTGGGTCGTATCTTCAAAATCCTGAAAGCTTGTGTTTGATCCTTTAGATGTAAAGGATCCAATCCTTTATGTCTACGTTCTCCATGGATGTAGAAATACCCAACAAATGTCTGGAATTTCAAGGAGCATGGGCTGGGCTTTGAAAATGTGGATTTTTGGAACCAAGGTACTCTGCCACACCTTCAGACAAGAAAAACACAACTGGTCAGATGCCTCTTGACACAGCTGAGCTGAAACTGGAAGGCTCTTGCAGGATTTTCACACTTGGAGCAGAAGGCTTCTTTTTATTTATTTATTTTTTTCCCCCCAATTGGATTTCATGGTTGAAACTGGGTGTAAGGGTCCTGAGACTAGGAGCAAATAGCTTTTTATGGAGATTTGAGTTACATTTTAGACTTGAAAAGCCAGCCCAGGCAGGGAGTGAAGTGGCCTGGTACTGTGTCACTGTGCCATCCCCTGCTGCTGTCCCCCAGGCACAGCAGGTGACACTCCTGAGGCACCTGCAGCACTCTGGGGCAGGGCAGGGCAGGGCAAGGTGCTGTGAGAAATGAGACTCACTCCCAAAAATGTAAAAGGTTTTATTAAACCTTATCAAAAATACAACAGAAGGCTGGATAGGGAAAATATTACAGCACCAGGAGCAGAGGATGTTTCCTGCCATGTGCTCACCCACACAATGAAGATTTCACCTTTGGACCCTTTAGCCTCTCACAAAGTTCTGTCCATCCACTCCTTCTTCCCTGTCCAGTGGAGGAGTTTTACTTCCTTAAATCTTGGTTGGAGCTCAGGTGCTGCCATAATAACAAACTGACCCTCCCAAATGTCCCAAACCCAGGCCAGCCCTGACAACAGCACAAGGGGGGGTAAAACATCACTATAAATCTATAAAACTTCTCCTAACATACATAGACATGATATTTGCCTTTTAATTGTGAGAGCCAGCCATCACATTACTCATCTACCACGGTGCTAAATGGAAAGGAAACCTTTAGAGCTGGTGCTGACTCCTCCTTTAAATCAATTTGAAATCCTGTGTGTGTTTAACTCTCATCTGCCCTGCCGTGCTCGGGTGACCCAGCAGAGATGTGGGTTTGCCACAAGCTCCTTCTGCTGCCAGGCTGTTGTAGTTTGACAAGGGAGGAGTTTGGGAAATGAGGTAAAAAGTTTGTGTGTAGGTGATGAGAGAGCTGTTTTTTCCCTCTTGTAGAGAAGTCTCCATAACCTTAACAAAACAGACTTCTCTCCCTAAGTAAACTGACTCAGTAAACTAAGCAAACTGAAAAAAGACTATTTTGATGTGGTAACCTGACTAAAAATTTTGAGTTTAGTTCTTTACATTATCAGTGTTCAAAAAAATAGTTGTAGGAAGACAAAAAGTAGTCTGAAGAGTTTGTTTTGATCCTTACTACTTTTTTTCTCCCTTTTAGTTATTTTTGATAAAATTTTCTTTATACCCTTCTAAAGTTTTGAGCCTGCTTTGCCTTTCTCACAGCAAGAAGTGAGTACAGTAGTAATTGACCAACACCAAACCCTCCACACTCATTAGCATGTGAGTTAAGAAATTTTAAATTTAGTAAAATTTCAAATCAGCTTTGAAAATCTGAAATTTTCAATTTTTTTAAAATTTTTCAAATTCACTACAAAAAAACCACTACACAGGTGCTCAGTGTGGGATCACCAGCAGCTTCCCCTGCAGCTCCTCTGCTCACAGACATCCTCACCCTGGTGGACAGCCTGAAGTCTGGATTGTGTTCCTTTTGTATGGGAACATCCAGCAGTTTTCCATAGCTGCAGCTGGGTTTGGAAACAAGTGGAGAGGATTTCAGGTGGGCTTGAACTTGCCAGCAGTGCCCAGTGCTTACTTTGGAATAAATCACTCTGAACTCACCACAGTGTCCCCCAATGTCTACTGAGAGATGTATTTTTGTTTGATTTCACTTTCGGTGATATTCATCTTCTGCAGACATTAGCAAACTTCTCTGCCAGTTTGTTTATAAACTAAAGAGTTTATAAGGTTGATAGATATTTCCTTTTTTTTGGGTGATTTTTTATGCATCTCTGAACAAATGGGTGACTTTACTGTTATTTTCTGTCAGAATAAAACTCCAGTTTGGGGCCCTGAATGAAAATCTGTAAACACAGAGCTCCAAACCGTCAATTCTCACTTGTCAATGAGGGAGAAAAAAATATCAGCCTAATGGTGGCACAATCTAGCCCTGTAAATAACACCTACTCAGGTCCAGCTCTCCTGCAACAGCGTTATATGTCAGCTATCATCATCTGTTTTCCCTTTTTTTTTTGCTGCATGTGAGTTGCTGAAAAGCAAACCTTTCCCACAACTAATTGTATTTGCTAATTACCTGTGAAAAAGCAATTATCTGCAACTGATACAACCCTTTGGAAAGGCTCTTTTAATTGGCAAAGACGGGGAGAGATGCCCTAGTGTGGACGCTGCTTTCAGAGGAATCTTGCCCAAAATCGCAGCTGATGTATCACATGAGACACATCAGATTGGGGTGCATCAGCAGCGTTGCATTGCATCACATCAGCGAGCTAATGTGCTGTGACAGACTTGCAATGCAACGTGTCAGCTGGGAAATGGGGAAAGATGTGATTTCCTGAGCAAAATGCTTCTTAAGCTTTATGGTATTTTCTCCTCTCTAACTAAACTGTGGCTGTTTGTGTGTTGTGGTATCTCCTAAAGGACTCAGTCACCTGGTGAAGAGTTCTGGGCATTTTCTGTGTTTCCTGCCTCTCCACTGACTATTAACAGGTCTAAAACAAAAGGTATTTTTTACTATTTACACTTCCATAGCTGGATTATGATGTATTTGTTTCCCCAAGCTTTCAGTAAAGTGAAAAAGCACTTTAGGAGGAATATTCTTGCCATTTGTGTAGCTCTGTCCAGGACCTGAGCTTTTACCTTGGCCTCTTGTGGGGGATGCTGAAGGGTGAGTTCTGCACAAGTGAGGCTCAGAATCACAGTCCTGAGAGACAAAGTGTGGCTGCAATTCGTGTGCACTCAGGGGATTTTCTAATGCACAACTTATTTATGGTTCACAACTTTTATAAGGACAGCACTGAAGCACCTTGCTTTGCCTCCCTTCATGGCTCACCTTCCCCAGAGGAGTGAGAGAAGGAAAATGCTGCAGCCTCTCATCCTTCAGGGATGAGTAGGAAAAATCTGCTTTGGCCAAGGTGTTTTTGCAGCCCTGAGTAAAGATGACTTGGCTTGCCCAGGGGAGAGGACAGAGCAGTGGTCACTGTGGCCACCTGGAGTGGTGTGCGCCCAGCCAGCCTCACCAAACCCACACTGGCCACCTGCTCCACAGGTGAGTTTTTGGTCAGATTTAGTTGCTGGCAGTTGGGTGTCTTTGGCAGAAGACTTGGTTACGTCTCAGAGCAGAGAATCTGGAAATAGGTGCACTTCAGGTGGAGCTGTGGAGGTAGGGGATGTAGAGATGAAACTGGACTACAGATGGAGGAGAAAAACTCAAAAATGTTAAGCTCTTTAGAAAATAAGAAGCCATGAAATCCATGCAAAACCAAAATCAAAATATTTTTAGTGTGTTTTAATAATCTGCATTGTCAGCAATACTGAATTATAACAGTTTGCTTCCTTTTCTAGTTATTTCTTTTTAAAATTGTCCACTTTTTTATGAGCTACTCAGCATTGTCTGATATTGAGCATTCTTTCAGGTATACATTATGCTTCAGTGGAACACCAAAACCAATCAACAGAGAATTTCTGAAGAGGGAAGTGCTATACAATAATGATGAACATATTGTCCTCAAGCTGTGGAGGTTAACAGCCTCAAATTGCTTTGCTATGTGTACATATTGAAATAAGAAGAATTTATATGTTTGCTCTCATTTCAGCATGCTCTTGTGATTCATTACATTGGCACTTCAGAGTTCAGAACAGTCACTTGTCTCCTGCAAAGCAGCACCCTTAACTGTGTTACTATTTGTTTGCTCATAATTGTCCCAATTCATTCTTTTTTATTGCTGCACAAATACACTTGGGTTTCACAGTACCTTGTGTCTAATGCTGATTTCTGTAGTGTTCATTGTAGGAAGGATCAGGCTCCTGGTGTGCTCAGAAAGAAATCAGCTAAGTAAATCTATAATTGCTGTGCTGTTTAAACAATGTCTCGGACCATTAAAACTAAAACAAATGAAAAAAATTAAAAAATTTGGTTTTGTACCTATGGATACCTTTCATTTTTGTTCAATAGGGTTTTTAATGAAATGGCATCAGACATGTAGCAAGCATTAACTTTCCTTGCTGTTTCCTTGGTTTATAGGAACAATACAATCATTTTACAGTCTGTCCTGGGTAAGGGAAAGAGCATAATTGCTGAGAAATGAATTGTGAGTTGGAAGTCTCTAATCTTTGCCTACCAGCTCGCACTCCTTGCTCTAAGCAGGTATTGAAGAAAGGCGTTCAGGTGCCTAAAGATGAAAATAGGTTCATAATGGTTTTTGCTTTGTTTTTGTTGCTTGTTTGGGTGGTTTTTTGGTGTGTTTTTTGTTGTTTTCTCCCCAGAAATGAACAGGAGGTCCCTCCAGCCCTCTCCAGAACTGCCATATGCCCTATTTTACCCATGAATTCCTCCAGCTGACCTGGGTGCTATGGTTTCAATCCAGCCCTGGCTCCATGTCCAGGCATGTGGGGCCATCCCACCTCCCCAGCTGAGTGTCTGGGTGTGGATACCCTCCCTGGAGCCAGGTACGTCTCCTCTGTTGGAGATGAAATGCATCCTGGAGTGCCTGTTTGCTCTCTGTATGAGAAGCCCTTTGGCTCAAGCACAGAAAGGGATATTTCCAGTCTGATAGCCATGTTTGCTCAGGAGAACCTCACTTTGCACAAAGGGCCAGCCTTGGTGCTTCTGTTACTTCTTTCCATCAAAAAGTTTATTTTCTATCTATCGTATGCATATCATTCAAATCAATAGCAAACACTCTAATCTTATCTTTTAACCAAATATTAGCCATGATTTCTATTTACAAGCCAACATTAACTCACACTAACGCTTTTTCTGCATACAGGACTCCTACCCTAAGCCTTTTCTTTAAGCCTGTTATTAATTCTGCCTTTTATGTCTAAATCAGGTACAGCAGCACAATTAACTGCTTTACTTAACATGCAAGTTTATAAGTGATCTCCATGATACCACTGACATGAAGAAAATAATGGGGTTAAAATGCCTCTCATTACAAGCTGGTCTTTGTACAGTCTTTGGTTGGTAGAACTGGCAGCAGGCGTGTATTGCAGAATTAAAATTAAAAGTTATGAGAAGCATCACTACATAATGGTGAGATCAGACAAGAATGGAAGAATCCACACAAGCCTTTAATCTCCATCAAGCTAAGATATTGTTTCTGCTTTGTTCTGTAGTTTAAAATAAATCCTTAATGACGCTGTCATCATCTCATTTTGTGGTCTTCATTTCCTCCTGATTATAAATAAGAATCAGGTTTCCCTTTAGCAGGACTGGGAGGCAGGGGAGTTCAAACTCTTCTGTTCACAGCGAGCAAGAACTGCTTTTCCCACTGCAGTGTTTCAGATCTTTAGCTCCCTGGACTGAGACTCCTTTGATGGTGAGTTCATAAAGACAGGAGTGAGCAGAGGCTGTGTCCCATGAGCCAGAAGTGCTCCCTGATGAGGCCGAGGGAGAAGTGCCCCCAGGGCTTTGCCACCAGGGACCAGCCTGGGGATACCTGGTGGGAAGTGCTGAAGTGGTGACCTTCCCCTGCCCAGCAAAACACAGCTTTGTCCAAGTGGAGCAGATAAGCAGGTAAGGGAGCTAATTCTGTGCTTCACTCTTAACACAATTTTAAAAGTAGTAGCAGTGGCTGAGGCTGCAAGTGACTGATGCATGACTCAGGTTTCTACAGGAGCTGCAAGGTGAAGGTAATGCTCAGTTCTGCTTAGATTTGTGAAGGCTGTGATCAGCAGGTATGCCAGAATGGAGCGATGAGTTTCAAAAAGCCTGAGAATAAGGCTGGATTCCAGGGCTGCAGGGCAGATACCATATCTGAGTAAGATTTGTAATAGCAATGCCAAGGACATGACAGAAAAAAACCACTTGAACCACTCACTCCTCTTCAGGAAGATTTCTGCTTTTGAAAGTCTATGTAATAGGCACCCAGGCAAGTACTGAAAGAATTCAGCACTTGGAATAGCTGCTGAAGAAGCTGCAAGAAATCATCTTTAAAGAAGCAATACTGAAATTTGCAGGGAGATCTCTGGGTGGGGAAAGCAGGATGAAGAGATTACAGGAAAGGAAAAGTTTCCCCTTGGTTTGTAAATATTAATGTGGGGAACTCAGCACGGAGGTGTCTTGTGAGCACCTTCTTCAGCACCCTCTTTCCAGTAGGTTGCTGGAGATTTGCATTGCTAATGAGCTTGCAGGAAAGTTCTCCCAGGGAAAAGAGGCAGATGTAATCTTTCAGGGCAAGGCAAGAAGGTGCGTGAGTAATTTTACCTCTGCATCCTAAACTGTGTAGGTACAGGATATGAAACCTTGGGGTGTCTGGGTGGAAAACACCTGAACTTAGCATTCATTAAAGAGAGCTGGTTTCTAACCACTCTCTCCTCGATAAGTAGCACATCAGTAGGAGGCCAAAATAACAATTGCTCTGGGCTTGGAGACACTTTTGCATTACTGCTACTCCAATTATTTCCTTTTTTACACGTGTTCAGCAGTCTCTCGCCTCTGTAATTACCACACTGAACAGTTTAGCTGTTAGATACAGCTACTAGACTTTTAACAAGACATCATTGCACTTGCTATCTTACAATTTAGCAACGTCTTTGAGACCAGTGGACCAGACTCACAGACCTGTGCATGGACTCATGCATACAAAAGCTGGCTGCAGCCAGAGATTTTGCTAAGAAACAGAAAAGAAGGCAAGGATAGAGCTGCAGAATGTGGAAGCTGATGCACACTATGGCCCTGGTTTGAATATTCTAGTTAAAAGTTCTTTTTAAAATCTGTATTGGGCAAATTTTTCCTTTCATTGAGAAATGGTGGCTGAGGATGAGAATGGCCAAATTGGAAAGCAATTGGAAAGCCTCTGAGGTTTTATGGGATGTCAGATGTGAGGGCAGCTGTGTATCAGCTGTCCTTAAACACCTAAGGGAAGGGGAAAGGCAGGTTGAGAAGGTTTGCTTTGCCCACCTTTCCCTCTGTTTGGCAATTTATTTCCTGTGCTCTGTAGTCTTGTGATGGTGCAGAATACTAAAAAGAGGTAATTTTTTGTACACTCAGGCAAGCAGGAGCATGGTGGGCCAGGTTACCTGATTAGCTGGTGGATTTTCTGTGCTAACCCCAGGTGGGCAGGCAGAGCAGGCATTTAAAAACTCATCCATCTCTTGTCTTACTGTCTTGGAATTTGCATAATTAAAAGTGAATTACTTGCTGTATTTTTAATATATGCAGTGAAAACGCATGAAAAGCTGAAAAATTACAGCAATCCAGCAATTCATGTCATGTCCCATTCGGAATTACAGCTTTCCAGCCCCAGCTCAAACACTGAGGATTTCCTGCCACCATAAAGCTGTAATTGCTAAATTAATAACAGTGGGTTTTGAAGAGTGACTGCACAGACTCTCTGACCCAGGTAATAGAAATACTCATGTTAAAGTGAATTTGATACATATAACTTAGTCTATTTCATATTAGGCTCAAGTGGTGAAAATCATTGCTGTCTTTGGCACAGCATGTTATGAGAACCACAGCAAGGTGTTTAGCTTAAGGCAGCTGTGTTGCTAAGACAGTGGGGACCAGAAATCAAATTTCAGGGACATGCCAGGCTAGTTGTCCTTCTACCAGGGAACGTGAACCCCAAATCTGTTAGTCTGCTCAGCACTTCTGGGAGGTGGAATTCTCCACCCAGCTGCAAAAGCATGGAGAACAGGGTGCAAAGGTAGATGGTGAAAGACTTCTGCTAATGTTTCATTACTCCAGGATTTTATTATCAACTACTAAAAACCCCCCAAATTCCTCTTCACCTTCCAGTTTCTTTGCAAAACATGATGTCTGCTGTCACTCACAGCAGACACCATCAGGACTGGGATGAAGGGACTGATGTATCTAAACAGAATGATCAGAAGTTAACTGAAATGGCATAATCTGATTGAAAGATTCTTTTTTTCCCCTTCGGTCCTTGTTTCTGTGGTCTGGGTTTGTTGAGGGTTACTTAGGTATTGAGGGAAGCTGGTGATCAATTTCCTGTGAATTCCTCTGGCTGAGACCCTGATGCAGCAGCCATTTGAACCCAAGTAGCTTTACATTCATTTCAGTAGGTTTTGTGATCCTTGGTCACTGCTATAATCTGATTCAAGCTGTTAGAGATCAATTGGCCCATGTCAAAGAATCTGCTGGTACCGTGGGATTGATTTAGTGAGCAGCTATTCATGTTGCAATGCTCAGCTGCAGCAAAAGACAAGATGTATGAGCAATCAGAAACTGAACTTCTCTGCTCAGGCTAATGTCCTTTTCTGGGGATCTTTGAAATAGCCTCATTGAGATTGTAGGGACATTGTGGATAAAATGAACCGGCAGTTTCCAGGGCTGGCAATCTGGTTCCTTTCGTAAGAATTACCATCATTAATTAAAATCTCTTTTTTCTGTCTAATTATTTCAGCTCTAATTCTCTTGCAGGTTCATAAATAGTAACATTCCATTGTCCTGGAAAAAAGTTCATTTTTCCCTTTTCGTTCTCTTTGTCACTGCCCTCAATTCTCTGCCCTCTCATGGCTTAAGGTAATTAAACTTCCACAGTCTGGTCACCTCTCTGAAATATTTAAATATAATCAAAGACATTTTCCTGTTTCTTTTGTGGGCAAAACTCCACAAGAGTCTTGAACAAAAAGGATGTGCTTTTACCTTCTGCAAATAACAGGAGATGAGGGGCCAGGGATCCCAGGTTCTTTCCACTCTGGTTCACCATTACCCAGACCCTGTGCTACTGAGCTACAATTCTGAGGGCAAACATTTCAAGCCTTACAGCTTGTAGGGATTGTGAAAGGTATTTAACCTGGTCTTTGTAATTGCCTCCTTGCCACTGAACACAGAGATTGCAGCATTTGCTGCTGGATGTTGATAATTCTCTCGGCTGAACTTTTGCATCCAGCGAACGATTTTTTGCAGAATGTTCCTGTGCAAGATACTTACTGAAATTTGTACATGCCTGAATGCATACATGCAGAATAGCTTAGGCTCACTCATGGTAATGGAGAGGAGAAAACTCTCCCCAAAGGCAGATATGTACAGCACTATTACCCAAAAGACCTGAGGATTTTGAGAGAGAATCAGCATAAACAGTGGTGTTAAGGCAGAAGATCCTGATTTGGGCAGCTTGAGGCTGAAGTAGGGAGGATCTTTCCAGGCTGTCAGCAAGGGGATGGTTTTTATCAGTTCACTATGAGATCTGCCCTTCCCGTGGATGTTTAGCTTGCTGGCTGATGTTTTCTTGAGTTTGTCTTTATGAAGTGTTAAGTTTTGGTATGAGAAAATATCAAGTGCAGCTAAAGGTCAAAGTAAATCCACAAACTGATATTCAGCAAAGAACAAAAAGTATGTCAGAGGCTAATTCTAATTTACATAAATGCTCTCCCTGGATCAGAGGCCATCCAGGAGCTCCTGTGCTTCCCTCTTGGAGATGCAGGTCTACCAGCCAAGACAAGAAGTTTAGAACATGATTGGGATGTCCACTAATTTCACCATTGAAACACAAGGTGGTACCTGAATCATTGCAATGATTTGGAAAGCTTTTTGAATGCTTTTATTTTAAGAAAAAAGAAAAAATCCAGTGTCTTCCCCCCAAAACACAGAGATGCCAGTGATACAAGGCATGTGTGGAGGTTTCTGTTCAGCAGCAGCAGAGAACTAACAGTAGACAAAGATTGCTGCTCCAGCTGGTTTTTTTTATTCATTAGGTTACACAATGAGAAAAGACAAAAATCAGTCTCTATTGCCTGTCTTAAGCACAGAGGAGAAGTTCCATCTGGGGAACAGCTCATAGGCTGGGAAGGTCTGTCAGACCTGCCCTTCTGGCCAGCAGTGCATGCCAGTATTGAATTCCTGCTTGGTCCAGAGTGCAAAGTCTTTGTGGTCTCACAGTCAGTGCAGTTTGGGTCGTTCATGGAACCTTTACAAGCAGGACTTTGAGCAGCAGCACATTTAATGGCTGTGAGGCCCTGAATCAATGGTGTCTATCAAACCAGCTGAATTCTGCTTAGAAGCAATTAGTTCTGTGAGCTGCAAAGACAACAGGAATTCCAGAGCCCGTGTCCTGCATTTATCTCTGCATAAATGGAGAGCTCATTTGTCTGCTTACCAAGGTGCCCATTTCACAAAATTTGTAGGAATGTTAATACCTTGACTACACACAGTTATACTTATTCAGAGAGGCTTTGTGATCACATAAAACTTAAGAAAGCATGAAAGGAAACAGTTTTCTTGGATATTTGCAGTGCTGGCTGTATCAGAAAGAAGTGGCAGAACTGGAGTGAAGGAAAAATGCGTGTCCACAGATCAGAGACAGAAAAGTAGGTGTTTTGAAATACTTTGATGGTAACAGGAATGTTGTCTCCTCTCCAGTGTCGGGGCTTTGAAAGCTCACTAGGCAGCAAAATGAAATGTTTTACGGTTTTGTCAAGCGCAGCACAGCCACTGATATTATACTTGCAATTTCATGACCTGGTAAACAGATACCTTTGTGCTTAAGGGTCTAAATGTCAGCAGTGTAGAAAACTGATGATTATGCTGCTTTGTGAAATAGGAGCTCCTTCATGAGAAATATATCGCACCTGAAGCAGCATCACTTGATATTGGCCCTTGTAGAGCATGACCTTGTGACCAGGGCTTTCAGTGAGATAAAGAGTGAAGGGAGCTGGTGGGACAGCTGAGCTGGAGATGTGTTTATCTCCTGCAGCATGGGCTGTACAGGATGTGTGTTACCTCTTTGAATGCAGTGATTCAGCACCACATGCCAGCACTGGGTTCTTGTCTTGGTCCAGTGTACAAACTTTCTGAGTCTCAATAAAATTGCAGCCAAAGCCTGCCATTTTCTGTAAGAAAGACTTTCAGGAGCAGCCCTCTTTGGGCTGTTGGCTCTGAAATGATGGTGTCTAGCAAAGCAGTTGATGAGTTTTCTTGATGGTTGCATCAAGACTTGATGCAAGACTTTTCTTGATGGCTGCACCAAGAATCAAGACTTCTGCAAGTCCTGTAGACCTGGTGTAGCTAATTTTACAAATTTATCAGAGATAGGAGAACATGGCTGCAGGAGAAGGGAGCCCCTGGCTGTGAGTTTCCACAGAAATCCTTTTGCTTTCAGCAGGGAATGGTATCTCTGTGCTATTCTCACAGTGTCTTATCCAATGTGTTATTGACGCCATTGCATTTGCTTTCAAACACAGTCATTAGAACACTTAATTTGCAGCAGCTGTAATTTATATTTGTAATTTTGTCTAAGATCAATAAAGGAAACTGAAGAGATTTATAGTCCTAGTTCCAACTAAGATAAATTGAAACAGACTCTGTTTCCCTGAGAAGCTTTATTTAACCAGCATTTTAAAAGAACAAAATGAATTAGATGAGATATTTGCATGCAAGCATGGGTAAATAATCCCTTGTGTCTGGAAGAAATATTGGAAAGGGTGAACATGGTCAGTGTGTTCTCTGAAATACAAATAAACTCCTGGGAAATGTTACCTTAGTGTAGGATCTAATGGGAGTCAGGGAAGCATTTCCAAATGCTTCTCAGCAGCAGCAGTCGATAAATATCCTTGAGATCTGTTGTATTAATACTGCATAATAAGCCTGTAGCTGCATGTTTTAAACACTGTCAGGATCAGTCTGAGAGTGGAAAGTGAGACCCTGAAAGCACAGCTCTGCCTTATTTTACAGCAATCCTTGAACACGGATTGCAGAAATGTGTTAATAATTTTTGAAAAGTCTGTATTCGTTTATGAAATATTCATGTCCCAGGCACAGCCTCCTGCCTGGGAAGAGGTGCCTCTCCCATGCAGCCATTAGCTGAGGGATTATGCTGAGCAGAAGAGACGTGAGCAGTTTCAGGCCAGCTCAGCCGTAGTAGTTTCAAGAAGAGTCTGACAGGGGGAAGGCAGAAATTCCTAATGAACCCTTCTCCTTCCGCACAGCAGCAGGACAGGATACTGGAGCAGCGCCCGAGGGACCTGAGGGCTGGCACTGAGGGGTATCCCTGCATCTGGCCCAGGACAGGGCACAGCCCAGCAGCTGGTGGCTGTGCTCATCCATTTGGCTCTAAAGCCTTTTTAACATGCCCTGGGGGAAGGCAGTATATTCTTTCTCCACCCTCTGTTAATTTGGTTTATGCCTAATCCAGCTGCCTGTTGCTAACAGACTGCTGGTAGTGCTGTGCCAGGGCACGTGTTCCTCCACTCTGCCATGCAGCCAGGCTTGAAATTTCTGCTGTTTTGCAGAAAGCTTCACTTCATACTGTCATGTGATCATATCATACTGAAGGAAAAGATAATCTGTGGCATGGAGGAGAAAGTTCCACAATAAGACCTTGACTTCCTCCACTGGCCAGGTTTGGTGGGGTTTTTTTTGGTGTTCTAACTTAGAGTTTTGCCAAACTGCTGCGCACTTTCTGGACTTCTTTCACATGCCCCGAGCCCTCAGGTGTCTCAGAGCTCCTGGATGTGTGCTGTTCATGGAGTAGCTCACCTTTCCCCTGTCAGTCTGGAAAGACCTTTAGCAGCTGACACATTCTGCAGGCATTTATCCCTGAGGGGAGCAGTCCAGGCTGGAACGTGGTGAAACCAATCTGTGCTATTCTTAGGTTGCTAAAGTGGGTGAGGGTAGAAGAGAAAAGATCTCCATTTTCTGCACTTCCACTTGTCTCCTCCCATAAAGGTTACAGAGAAAGCCAGAGAAGGACCTGCCCCATCTGTGTGTGTGTGTGCTGCACTTCATGAGGAGGATTTGTCTTTAAATGCTAGCTGTAAAGGCAGCTCCACACTGTTCTCCTTTCTGTTCTTGTGGCTGGTTGTTCAATTCAATTCATTTAATATGTTTTTAATAGTGCAGCACTGCCATCTCTACAGTACCTTGCAAACAACAATTTTTGCTGTAAGCACCCTGTGTCTAGTCATCACAGGGGTTGGATGTCACCATTATGATCCTGGACTTAATGTGACTAATGTCTGAACTGCAACAAAGTGTGTTGTACAGGCCACGAGACTGTACAATGCAAAATTATTTCTATTCTTATAACTGCTGTCAGTAATAGTTGCACACATGTTAAGAGAATCACTAGATATGCCATCAAGGGTTTATGGTGGCAGGGCCTGAACAGAGACAGAACCTAGGGAGGAGGACAGACCTTCTTCTGAGGTCCTTCTCTTGCAAATGAATAACACAGAAGCAAATGTGTCAAGGGAAAAAGAAGCTGAGAGTCAAGGCTGAGCATCACATGGTGAATTTAATGGAAGAACTGAGTAGTAGCCTGTAATCTTGGGCCACTGCTAGGCTTACATCATTATCCTGTTCATCCAAACAAAGCTGTGGCACACTGAAGCCCCAGGTGCTTTGTTTATTGTGTGCAATCAGTTCAACTTGTCATTTCACCTACACTTTCTATTACCCAGTGTTTTCCTTAGAAGCTTCTAACAAACAATTCAGGTGAAAGATTTCTTGAAATGAATAGCTATTTGTGAGTCAGTGCACGGTATTGGATTTCACCTGCCGTGGGTTTTGGAAGAGAGAAATTTAGAAGGAAAAATAGATGGATTTAAATGACTGATGGGTTAGTTTGGGGACTTGCCAGTCCCATGTAGTGGCCCTGTGTCTTGCTGTCAGCCTGCTCTGTGTTCCAGCTGGCAGGGCTACAGCCTGCACGGAGGCAGGGTGGTCTGCACTCTTGTCTCCACTAATGAGACTGGGGCAGTGGATTTCCTTCCAGTGTTTTCTTCTTGTCTATCCTTAGTATCTGTGTGGGAGTGCAAGGAGGGATGGCCGACCTGAAACTGCAGTTGGAGGGATCTTCTGCTGAGGAGGCTTTGTTTCTGCAAGGAGGTCCTTCTACCAAACTTCAGGAGAGGCTTTTAATCCACACTGCAGCACAGCCAGAGCCTCTGTGGTGGCTTCTCCACTGCACTGCACCTCTGAAACCTCTGAATTTGGGGGTGTGGGATGAGTGTGACTGAGGAAAACACCCTCAAATGTGACACCTCACTGAGATGGGCTGGTTTTCTCTAAGGGCTTTCACTGAGCACTGGGCTGACCTGAGGCTTGGAGCCCAGCAGCTCAGCCCTCCAAAGAGCAGTGCTGGCAGTCATGGCTGCACTGGCAGCCCTGCACACGTTCACACACCTCTCCAGTGGGCAGGCTGGGATAGGGAGAGGGGAGATCCACCTCCATGCCTGGGGTCCCTGGGTGAACGAATGAGGGGAAGGGATGTTTAAGAGATGTGTGCCTTTTAGCCAGCGTTTCAAGTTGCTACATAATAGGCAGCATTGTGGAGCTCCTCCAGGGAGATAGCTTCTGGTGGTAGCACTCTGTGCTCCCTGCTGTGAGTCATTGTGAAATCCAGTTCAGAGGAATTGGTACCAAGGAAAAAGCATTGAGATAATAACCTTGAAAATTCAGAGGAGAGGAAGGGGGAGGGGGGAGGGAAAAATTTATTCCCTGAAAGGAGCAGAACTGCCTCACCTTAAAAGCATTCTGCAAATCATGGAATCAGGCTTTGCAGAGATCTGCCTTTGTCAAAGGCAGCATCCTCTGAGGTGGAGAGACGTGTGCTTTGGGATTTGGGGATTTAAGGACTGTCCATATGGTGCCACACAGCCTAAGCCAGTGGTTGGTATGCTGCCAGTTTGCAAACCAACTCATCAAGGCAATGAAAAGGTTTTTAAATCTTATGCTTGCAATTATAAGGAACAATAGTTTGTAGTGCCTCGGGAGAAATAGTGTGCTATGATTGCCTTTCTCTAAGCATGCAGGCCTCTGGTGTTAGGAACACTAACATCCATTCAAGCATGTTTTACCTTTCTAAGAGCTATAGACAATGCCATGTTGTGTGGGAATTTAGTGGTGTTTGCTAGCTGCTGGGCCTTTTTTTTCTCAGAGATAAACAGGCATTGTGTTATTAAGAAAGAACCTTCAAGTTGCTGTTCTGATTTATATTCCCTTCTACACTGGTGCATGCATTTATTGTTTTTTAAGGGCTGACAGCCCTGGAAACCTAAGCTCTCAATTTATCCACAGAGTGAAATTCTTCTCTCTGTAGAGGGGATGCCAAAGGCACTAATTGTCAATGATGCTGTTGTGCACACAAAAAAATCCTCTCCCTGTTTTCCAGCCAGAATAATTTTGCCACGTGAGGGAGAACTCCTGAAATGGAAGCTGATTTGGAGAATGTGTCTGACAGACACAATGGGACTTCAGCTTGGGAATGCAGGCAAGCCCAGGAGAAGGTGAGGAAAAGCATGGTGTGCTGTCAGGTAGGGGATTGGTCCACAAGATTCATCTCTACTGTCCTTACACAGTCAAAAGTGATGGTGAGCCTAGTGCTGTTATTCCAGGGACACAAAGAAAGAGGGAGAGGGAGATTTTGTAGCAGTAAAAATGCTTTTCTCACCTTGCACATTGATTTTAAATGTGGTCTTGACATATGACTGCATCACAGCTTGCAAAAATGAGAATCCAGAGAAGCGACCGACTGGTTACTGCCAGCCTGTAAAGAATAATGTTGAAAGGCTTTTTTATTTACTCGTTTCCTTCTGTAAAAAGAAGGTGATGCTAGGGAGAAAAACTAAATTTAACAAAAAGCTGAAGTTTTATCTTCTCTGTTGCATTCCTTTAACAAAGTAGGCTGCATTTTCCAGCCTTAGAAATCTCTGAAACCCCAGAGAGCAGAAAGCTCCCATTTCATCTGAGGAAAGATGGTAGCTTTGGCCCAGTGTTTGTTTTGCAGGGCCTATACTTCAGGAACATAAAAGCAAATTTATTTTAATTATATCAATTTATGTTCATTAAAAAGTCTTCTCCATAAGTAACCCTGGTATTGAATTGCTTTGTATCTCTTCCTAATTCACTCACACAATGTTTATTCAATTTAATTGACAGTAAGGGTGAATTTATAGGACTATAATTCACACTTCTGGTGAAAGGGAAAAACAAAGTTGAACTATATTACTTGCTGCAAAAGTGAAGTAGGGAGATTCATCAGAGCAAACTGTATATACAATTTTAATAGTTTCCTTAATCAGGATCTCTTAATAGCATTCCTTTTGCAATTACTTTAGGCTATTTGAAACTGCTTATTGTGAGAAGTTGCCAAACAATACTGAAATAAATTGAAATATTAGAGGAGTTTTTAAGAGCATAATCTGTTCCCTTCTTTCTTTTTTTGATACCCCTTTCTCTGGAATAAAAATACTGAATTTCCAAAAGATCTCCATTTGCTGGAGAGCCTCTCTGGGTGACAAGTAAGGAAAGTGCCTCCAGATAAACTGTTGGTAATTGTTGCTTAGCTTTTCTTGGCATTGGTCTGTGGAAAAAATCTTCAGATAACTTGATATCAAAGGGCAGAACCCCCTCAGCCTTCCTGCTGGAGGAGGGTTTGGTGGTGAAGGTGACACACCCAGCACTGGGGGGAGGCTTTGCCAGACCACAAATCACAGAGTTGCTCTGAGAAACCCCATAAAATCAGAGAAATCAGAGTCTCAGAGTGGGTCTGGTCTTTCCAAGGGGTGAGCCACCAGCTGCAGCCACAGTCTGTGGGCTTTTGAGCAGAAATGATTTCTGTAGGAAGTGAGTTCCAGTAAGGCTAAAGTGGCACCTGACCCACGTGCCTGTGGGGAAGCAGTCTGGGTTTAAGGTATGGGGTTTTAAGAAATTGCTGTGTTGCCAGCTGAGTGTAGTACCCTTGAAATTACAAGGTGGTTTTTTTTTCTTCTGCTATAATAAATAAAGGTAATATGATGCTAAGAATTAATAAGTGGAGTTTATTTGTCCAGGCAATCACCCTTCAATATAAAAATCAAAGGCACTGATGAACTATGGCCTCACTGTGTGAAGATTTTACAATATCATGATTACTGTCAGATCTCAATAACTTCCAGTAATGTGTAAGTAGCATCAACAATTGCTATCACACAATTTCATTGGGCTTTCAGATAAGTATCTAGAAGTAGAACCAGGTTTTAGAGGTATAAAGAATGCAATTACCATTTTAATATCTCTGCACAGGGAACAGGAAGATTAATTTTTGTAGGTCTATTTTTGAGATTTTTTTCACAGGTTGGGAGAGATATGTAAAAAGCTAGCAAAAATGCACTAGAAATAAATTAAGTGCTGCTGATAGCTAATTAAAGCAACACAACTAGATAGCAGAATTACTGGAAAATCAAAATCTCTCATGCCCTAAAATCATGTGGTACTTGTGATTGGATTTTCAGGAAGAAAGAGGAGAAATTTTGATATTGTTGACTTGTTTCTTAATTAATTCTAAGCCAGCATTTTCAAAGCAAGGCTTTGTCTCAGAAGTCCAGAGGCCAGAAAAAAAAATGAAAAAAAAAGTCTTTCTTCCCCTTCAGGGTATATTTGTTGTTATAACAGTTGTGAGTGTATTTATTGTTACCTGTCAATTCCTGTATTGTTATATATGGATATAGTCTATTTCATAGCTTAATTTTGGGCTCATTCACTGCCTCCTGACAAAGCTTTTAGAGTTGGTCCAACAGAAAATGCACTCAGTTTCTAAACAGTGTGGATACGTGACTACTTCATTGAGATCCAGTTTAAGAAAAGAGGTAGAAGCTGGCAGACCAGCAGAGAGCTGGACCTTTTCTGGGGTGAAAGAGTAGCTTTTTGGCACAGAATCAGCAGGAGATTTGCCGTAAGCTGCCGGTGACCTTCTGTGCTCCTTCAAAACTCAATCTGACGGTAGCTGAACTACGTCTGGGGGTGCAGGGGTGACAATGTATGGTCCAAATCAAGATGGACTTGGTAGCCGTGATGGGATGATGTCCCTGCAGCGAGCTGCAGTGCTGGTGCTGAGATGGGGAGACCACAAACGGGATCGGCAGCAGGAGCGCGCACAAACCCCGCACAGGGCACGTTCCACCTTCATCCCCATCCCTGAAGCATTAGGGATATCGAGCTTGTATTTCAGACTGGAGATAAGGTGTGGAAAATCCATGGCTTTCAGATCCTGCTACAAATTAATGCATTCAGCAGGCAGAAGGTTCTAAAGTGGGTTCAGTCTCGAGGCGTCACACGGATCTCTGCAGGCGAGAGCGGAGTCGCGGCGCGCCGTGCCTCTGACAGCTCCCTGCAGCAGCAGCGGGCAGGTGGCACATTTTAATGGCTCATTAATGTACCTGGGCACACTCCTGAAACTGCAAGGAACCTCGGTGTCTCCTGCAGCGTGTTTCTGAGGGTTTAGAGGCAGAGGTGTGGAGATTGTTATGAGTATTGTGTAGAATTTTCTGGTTTGGGGGATATGGGGTGGGAGGGAAGCAGAAGTATGCAAAATATGTGTACTTGGGGAACTCCAGAATATATTGCTGTGTTAACCTATACTGGGCTTGCCTAGGGGTAATATGAAGGCCATAAACTTCTTGCTACAGTAACCTTAAAACTATAAAATCTCCCAGCTGAATGAAGTCCTTCAGGACACTGGCATACAAAAAACCTCTGTGATTTTAAACCAGCCTTACTCAACTGTCTGTCTTCAAGGAGTTGGATTTGTGATCATGCCATTGGTGTTTGTTTTAAAGTATAATTTAATGAAATAAAATTAGTTTGTAGCTAGTGAAAGAAAGTAAGGAACTTTTTCCCTCTGTTTTCCTTTAAGTGAAAAGGATAGCACCAGCTTCCTGTTTCCCAGTGATTATGACCCACGACTTGAAATGGTATTTCTTGACACCCCTTTCCTGCTGCTACTTTTCCCCTAAAGGTCAATATTAGATGTTCAAGGAGAAAACCATTTCAACAACACAAAGTTTTCTAAAATTGGGAAAAGGTGTGGAGTTTTTTTCTCCCAAGTATTGCTGATGACTCTTCAGAAACATGTTTTTTTAAATGCATGTATCTGAGCTTTGCACAAGTTTATTCCAAAGCAGGTTAAGGTTTATTCCAGGGGTTAAGAGATGCTGCGTGAGAGCCAGAGAGTCCAGAATTACAACACACATCATTTCTGGGCAGCACTGAGTGCTCACCCACCCACACCTGCATGCCCACGGGGATGCCCCAGGTGCTGTGGTGTAAAATCAGTGGCGAGTGCAGGTCCTGCCTTGGCTGTGCCAAGAGGAGTGTTTGCAGCCACACCACCAGGATACCTGCGTGGGAAGTGCTCTCCATGAAACCTCCTAACTCTGCAGAGACACTCTGCCTCTGGGCTGTCATCCTGCCTTGACATTTTGAAGTGTTTCAGCTCTGCACCTCACAGTGAATTCTCCTCTCTGCTGGCGCTGCTGAGGAGCTGCTTTCTGCACAGCTCTGCAGCTCCATGAATCGTTCTGGGAGCTGGGTTTTAGTGATCAGCTCCCTGCAGGATTGACAGCTCCTGACAGACCCCACACTGACCTGTGCACTGGGGTTTGAGCTGCCCCAAGCCTGTAAGGCAAGGAGGGGCTGCTCTGAACCATGGACTTTGGTGTGACACTGGGTAAATCCCCCAGCAGCCCTCCCTGTCAGCTGGAAAACAGAAATAATTCCATCCTCCAGCTCTACAGAGGGTTACTGACAAATGCCTCTCCCTTTTGGAGAGCACTCGAATTTCACTTAGTCTTATTAATACAATTAGCTAAAGTGCCTGGTCAAAAGCTGATGGGTATCCCTTTTTCTAATAGAATTATGTGGCTTGGTGGTGCTGAGCACTCTGCAGGTCACTCCAGTCACTTGCACAGAACAAAAAGAGCTGGTTTTAACTGCTTACACCACAGCCAGAGAAACAGATACTGGGTGTACTCAGAAAGTCTTTATTTTTTAAAAAAATGGCATGAGGAAAACTACAAATGTGAGAGAAGTCCATCTGTAGTTTCCATTTAATTTCGACAGACCTTTGAATCCCAAAACCCATCAGTGGTTTTGGGGTTTTTGATCATGATATGGATCAGCATTGTCACTGGGGATTTCCAACTGGCACATTGGAGATACAAATGAAAAAAATCTCTTGCAAACTGTGTTTTACTTTTTAGATTCATAGGAGGTTGTGCTTTAAAGGGAGCTTTGACTTATTACTATACCAGAAAATTTTTTAATTAAAAGCAAAAACAAAAAAAAAGGGAGAGAGGAAAAAATGCTTAGGAAACTCTTTCAAAATGAAAAATTACTTTCTCTGGGACTGTTTCTGTGGGCCTCTTTCATGTCCATGTTCTCTGGATGTCTCAGCAGAGTGTGAGGCTGGCGAGGAGGATGGGAGAGCAGTTCATGGTTCTGCCCCACCTTGCACAGAGCTGTGCTGGAGCCACATGTGAGTGAGGCTGGCCAAGCCCATCTCTGGCTAATCAAAAGGGAAAAATTCCACACATCTGAGATGAATCAGCAGGGAAGAGCAAATTTCGACAGTTATGCCAAAGTAATTTGAATTAGACAAAGCTTTGATGACTACAAAGCTGGACTTGATATCCTGGTGGGAGCAGATTTTCTTGTTATATGTTCATTTAATAATTTTTTTTACTCTGGGCAGAAATAAGGAAAAAATGGCTTTTTGACAGACTCATATGCTTGATTCTGAACTCCCAAGGAATGCAGAGAACTAGCCAGGCAAAATCCTGAAGAAGTAGCAGCACCAAAGAGGGTCTTTTATTCTTTGATTACCTCTTTATTACTTAGGTGTCTGTTTGTGTGGAAAAGGTTAACTTTCGAAAAGTAATTCCAAGTCCCTCCTCATGTTGCAATCTGTAATAAACACAACTTACAAAATGAGTATAAGCACAAATTATAAAATGAGGGGCAAATCTTCAAATGATGCAAGGGATTTGTTGCATATTTATGCAGACATTTGTTGTATTGAATGTGTGGAGGTTCTGCCTCAGGTTGATGTAAGTGCAGTAATGATCTGTGAGGAAGGTCAATGCAGAGGAGGCAAAGCTCATTTTTAATTTACACAACTGTGTGCTCGTGGCAGGTGTTAAAACTGACATCACCAGTTTCAGAATGGAAAATACAGAAGAAATGGGAAGATGTCTGGCATGATCAGTTTTAAGTCATGCACTTGAGAATGATACAATGTGAAGTGCGGGGTTTTAATGCTGAGAATTTTATACTTCAGCAAGAATGTTCCAGCCCTGCTGCTGAGCTGACATTTGTGGTCAGTTATTTCCCAAAGGTGCTGGCAGTTTTATAATTAGCCCCTCAGTTAGGAATGGCTCTCTGCTCCTGCCTCACCCCACGCAGATCTCAGTGGTGAGGGTTTCTGCTGCGGGCGTGATGTTCGACTCGCGCTGACCAGCAGGAACCGGAGCAAAGGAAGGGCTGGCATTAGTGTGAGCCCGTTTGTTCAGCACTGAGGAGTTTTGAATCATGCTTCCACTTCAGCAGGCTCTTCAGGGTCACGAAGTGTTCATTACATGGGTGGGAAGATGTATAGTTGCAAGAAGCCTTTTGTGCCCCTGGGATAAAGCAGGACCGTGTTCCCTGGGGACAGGCAGGAATGGCCTCCCTGATTCCCAATGTGCCCAGAGTGCTCAGGGGAGCAGCCAGAGCTGCTGGCCAAGAAATGTTCTCATCTTTTAACATTTTCATTGTTTCAGGTGTGTTCCTGAGAGCAAATGACTCGTCTGGAGTGAAGCCTTCCATTCCAGTGGCACAGAGCAGAAGTGAGTTGTGAGATCCAAAGTGCAGATTTGTTGGCACTGTGCTGCTCCTCTCCAACAGAGAGTGAGTAATGGCCACATAACCTGGAGGTGACCTCACCAAGGTCACTTTTCCCTCTGCTCACCCTTAAAAATGCTGTTTCCTGCCAGAGTCCCATTCTCAGTATCTTCTTCAATGAAAATACGACATTTTCTCACAGATATTTCTTACTTTCAATATGACTTTCCCTTCAGTGGGATATGTGACACCTGGGTTTTGTGATCTGCATTTGCAGAGACAGGACTTTACTGTCACCATCAGAGATCAGGTCTTATATACAGGATCAGAAAGTGCCACCTTGGTAAAGCTCATGATAAGCAGAAAGAAGGGAAAAAAAGGAAATAGTGAATTATTTCCACTGTTTTCATGTTTGCAAGTTTTGAGAACTACTCAAACAAAACGTGTTTTGGGGTTTTTTTCTCAAATCTCTTGTCAAGTTTGACAAATTGCCAGTGTGCAGAGATAAATTATTGGAACATTTTGTCTGCATTTGCATGCATAGATATACACACAGATATATATATAAACATGTGTATAAGTGTATCTGTGCACATGCAAGCAGATCAATAATGTGTGTGCATGTGTTTGTGTGGCTATATATACACACATAAGTATATACATGAGTACACCCAAGAAAGTAATTTTCCATAGCCTTTCTGTTGTTTAACAATACTGAAATGCTGGCATTCAACAATCTAAATCCTCAAACGTGTTGGAGAAACGTAGATTTTAATGGTGTTAAATGAACCATTTAGCACAGAGGGCCTCTCACCTTCAGTGGCACACTCTCAAAATGAAATCCAGTGTTCAGATACAATAATAAAAAGAAGAAAAACAATATTACCTGTTTAAAGAGAATATAAAAATCCAATTAAGCTCTGAATTTTAATTTGCTTGCAAGCATGGGTTTGCTGCTCTGTGAAAAGAATGAAAATGTAAATGACATTTCTATGTGTTATCTACATAATCCAGAGGCTAAAATATCCTGTCATGCTTATTTTGTCTAGTGATGATAAAACTAAACAGTTTTAACTGAATTTCCTGTAAATGGGCAACTAATCAAAAGTGAACATCTTTATATTCTGATCTTTCATTAATTTATGTACAAATGCTGCTATAAAGAGATTAGCTGCTGCAGAGGAGATTGAATTGTGCCTGGCAGCTGCCAGCAGTGTCGGGCTGTGGCACTCGGAGTGCTGTGGGTGGGAGAAGCTGGAGCCACCACTCCCTGCTGAGCTGTGAGCTCAGCCAAGGGCTGGGACAGCTCTGAGTCCTGGGGAGCCCTGGCCCCAGCCAAGGGCACACAGAACGTTGTGCCCACATGTCACCAGCTTCTCCTGGCACCCCAAAGACACACAGAACGTTGTGCCCAAGTGTCACCAGCTTCTCCTGGCCCCAGCCAAGGGCACACAGAACATTGTGCCCAAGAGTCACCACCCCGTGTTGGCACCCCAAGGGCACACAGAACATTGTGCCCAAGTGTCACCACCCTCTGCTGGCACCCCAAAGACACACAGAACGTTGTGCCCAAGTGTCACCAGCTTCTCCTGGCCCCAGCCAAGGGCACACAGAACATTGTGCCCAAGAGTCACCACCCCGTGTTGGCACCCCAAGGGCACACAGAACATTGTGCCCAAGTGTCACCACCCTCTGCTG